>PVKP010004142.1:0-100737 GCA_004027715.1 Plecturocebus donacophilus | reverse complement strand
GCCTCATGTATGTCTTCTTTTGTAAAGCGTCTGTTCATATCCTTTGCCCACTTTTGAATGGGCTTGTTTGTTTTTTTCTTGTAGATCTGTTTTAGTTCTTTGTAAATTCTGGATATCAGCCCTTTGTCAGATGGGTAGACTGCAAAAATTTTTTCCCATTCTATTGGTTGTCGATTCACTCTAATGACTGTTTCTTTTGACGTGCAAAAGCTGTGGAGTTTTATTAGGTCCCATTTGTCTATTTTGGCTTTTGTTGCCAATGCTTTTGGCGTTTTGGTCATGAAGTCCTTGCCTACACCTATGTCCTGAATGGTTTTGCCTAGATTTTCTTCTAGGGTTTTTATGGTGTTAGGTCTTATGTTTAAGTCTTTAATCCATCTGGAGTTAATTTTAGTGCAAGGTGTCAGGTAGGGGTCCAGTTTCTGTTTTCTGCACATGGCTAGCCAGATAAGGTTGTGATTTAACTGCCTATGAAAACAAAAATGAAATCTTTAAAGAATAACAAAGTCCAGAATCTTTAGAATGTATCCATGATATACCACATGTTATAATAATTACTGAATATTTAAAAAAGAGTGCATTTTGATCTAAAGTAAAGAAATTAAGAGCAGTTATTATAAAGAAACCTTAGGGTACTGATGTTTGAATTGTCAGGCAGAAACTTTACAGCAACTATTGTAAAAATATTTGAAGACTTAAAGGCAAAAATAATCACAATGTGTAAACAAAGGATATTTTAAGCAGATAAGTGAGAACTTAAAGTGAAACAAAATGTAAATTTTAGAATAGAAAAGAGTATCTGAAATAACAAATTGTAATAGAAATTCTTCAGGCTAAAGAGAAATAACATGGATGAATACTCAGATCCTCAGGAAGAAATAAAAAGCACTGGAAATTGCAAATATGTTGGTAAATATAAAAACCAGTGCTTAAATTATTTTCTTAATTAAAAATTAAATTACTGTTTAATTTTATTATAAAGTTTATAACACATGCATTTAAAATATATTACAATAACTGAACAAAGAATAAGTATGTGTGTGGGGAATGGAGCAGTGTTAAATGAATTATCCCTTAGCAAGCTTTGGACATTTTGGTTGTTAAAAAACATAATGTCTAAATAGCTGTGATAAACTAAGAATTTATTTTGTAATCTGTAAAGCAAACATTAAAATACAATAAACAAATATAGCTAAAAAGTGAACAGAGAAAATAAAACGAAATACAAAAAGTATGTAATATACCAAGAGGAGGCAGCAAAGGAAAACAGAAGTACAAGAAATCATGTGGGAGAAACAAAAGAAATAGCAAAATGATAGACCTCAAACAGCAGTATCAATCATTACACTAAATGTTAATGTATTAACCAATTTAAGTCAAAAGGTAGAAAATGGTCTGTTGAATTAAAAAATCTCCCACTGTGTTCTACTTTTAACGGTATGCTTTATTTTATATTCTCTATTGCATGCTTTCTACAAGAGACATTAAAATGGCATTGTTTTGACCAAGCATAGTGTCTCGTGCCTATAATTGCAGCACTTTAGGTGGCTGAGGCAGGCAGATCACTTGAGGCCAGGAGTTCAAGACCAGCCAGGCCAACATGGCAAAACCCTGACTCTTCCAAAAAATACAAGAGTTAGCTGGGTGTGGTGGTGCACATATGTAATCTCAGCTACTTGGGAGGCTGAGGCACAAGAATGGATTGAACCCAGGAGGAGGAGGTTGCAGTGAGCCAAAATTGTGCCACTGCACTCTAGCCTGGGAGACAGAGTGAGATCCTGTCTCAAAATAATAATAACAATAAATAACAAATTAAAAAAATTATATGTCATTCTGTTTTTACGTACTCAGATGAGTGATGGGATCCTTGCCCTTTTGTGGGTGCAGATTTAGTTCAGAACATCTTGGTTTTGCAATGCCATAAGGACTATTAAAATTTCTTAAGAATTTTGTGGTTGGTAATGTCTTTTAGGACCAATGACACTGGATTGCTTTCTTATAAAGAACATCTTCCAGTAACTAAGATCGTGATCACGGACACAGGCCGACCGCATTCAGAAGCAGCTTATAAACTGGGGCCTCTACTCTGCAGAGGAGACAGTAAGTGGTTACGATGTGTCATAAGCATATTTGAGAAAAGTACCATGACTTAAAGTACCATCACTTAAGCGTCATATTTCTATCACATAATAATTAATCAGACTTCTGTTGTGAACATTCATAAGTAAGGACTGAAATACTCTTTAAGTCAGTCAACAAGTAAGTACTCCTATGAAGTGCAAAGCTATGATGGCAAACCTTGTTAAGATTCTAAGAGAAAGAAACCACTGGGCATCTCAATTTGATTAGTTGATGAGTACATTCCAGCATTCCTAAATTTCTAATTGCTGTTATCCACATAGGAAAGCTATACACAGTTACTAACAATTCATGTGAATTTCCTACTGTTAGGCCTGGGATGAAATTAGAACGTCAATGGAATCACGTCAGTTTAACCAAATATATTTCAAGTGTACATCTCATTTTTATTTCAGTTTGTGTTTGTGTGTGTGTGTTCATTTACTTTAAACCAATGGAACATGCTGTATGCAATTCATTAACACTTTAAACCAGAATTTTAAAGTTGAAATGTAGTTCCACTATATTTGTGTTCTATGTACGTTTATGTTCCACATATATATGTTTTCTTTGATCAGGAAATGAAACAAGCATATGTATTCATTTATAGATTGTTACCCTCTCTGAAAAGAGTTAGGTTACAGACTGGTGCATTAAATATGTATGCTTTTAGTATTTCCAGAACTTAAAATGGAAATAGATAAAATATTTGTTTACATTAACACCGTACCTTAAAATAAAATTTTATTCTAGGGGCACAACAGAAGAAGAAAGAATCTGACAATTCAGTGGATTTAGGGAGATACAGAGCAGAAGTTGCTTAGTTAAAAAGCAAAGATGATACTGGCCTATAAAAATTATATATACATTGTAAATACTGTTCACCATTATACTCACCATCTCTGATATGTATCATCTCCACTTTCTGTTTTACCAGTGAGCCTTACACAATCCCCATGAAGATGGCAGGGGATATTTCATGGAAAGAAAAATTTTGTGCAAAGAGATGAGGTTGTAAACTTCAGATGCATGCAGGAGAGTATAACGATTTTTCATGGCTGTAGAGGAGTTGTTCTATACATCCCATGTGCCTTTCACTGCTTGCTCTGATCTTAACCCTGCAGGGACCCAGGCTGGCTTCCTCTCTCTGCCTTACTTATTCCATTAGCCAAAATCCCTGCGAATTAGTATGTTTAAAGTGAGGTCCCTACCAACTCTATCCCTTAGGCTTTGTTTCTTCCAGACTTCTTGTTATCATTTTAAGTGCACAATAACATTTCACTTAGAAGCTTGATTCTCCGTCCAAGGCAATCTTGCCCTGCATTGGACATTTGGCCATGTTTGGAGACATTTTTGGTTGTCGCATTGTGGGGAAGTGGAGTGTTACTGCCATGTAGTGAGAGAAGTCAGGGATGCTGTTAAACATCCTGCAATACATGAGACAGCCCTCCACAACAAAGAATTATCTGGCCTCAACTGTCAATAGAACTGAGGTTGAGAAACTAGAGCATTGAACTACTGTGACCGTGGGAATACAGAAGAGAGTTGCTACTTCAGCACTAAGAATTTACAAATAATTTCAAGTATTTAGAGAGCTGCTAATTAATCTCTGGCTTATTAATTAAACAGTAATCAAGTGATGGGCCTTCTTGCTTCCTATATCTATTTTTAGGGTGGAGGTTCATCTTCACATGAGGTTATTTTCTGCATGAAGGATTAAGTACTATTTTCTGCATGAAGTGTTCTTCTTTATTTTCTCAGTTAGATGAGCAATGGCTTCAGAACAGTAAATACTCCTTTTTTCTTTATGGGAAATCTGTACCACTTAAGTTACAATGCCCAAGGTACTTTTTAAAATTTCATTTCCAAATGTGGCTCACTGGGCAGACATGGGACTAATAGATATAGGATCATGCACAGTAGGCCTTGTAAGCAGAGAAAAGCTTCATGGACATTACTTTGAAGGCATCAGGACTGCACATTGAGTAATTTAAGACTGAGAAATAACTTAATTTTCATGATTCAGTTGAAAGCCTGACAATCAGTTATAAACCTAAAGATCAGTGAAGTGACCTTTGATATAAGACAAGGGAAGGATGAGGGCTTGAACTAGGCAATAATTGGCATGGAGCTTTAAAAGGGGGATCAACTATGAGGAAATCAGAATGATTTAGATGTAAGGTTGACAGTTAAAGCCTTGGGGGATGATCTCCAGCTTTCTTATTTATGATCTCCAACTTTTTGATTTGGATAAAGCCATTAGTGTCATTCATTGAGACAGGAGATTAACACATTTTTTTTTAATAGAAAAGTAAAAAAGCAAGAACGAAAAAAGTATTTCCATTTTTTCACATAAACTAATGATACTGAAAAATTAAGATCTAGCCATGTTTTTCTAGAAAAGAAGGTGAAGTTGTGAGAAAGCAAGACAAATAAAACATGAATATTAGATCTACTAGTGCCAGTTATGAGGTTACCCCTAATTTATTGATGTCTTTTTCAAAGGTTTCATTTTGTTTTTAATGTAGATGAGCCTGCAATTTCATTTTACTGCTGCTATTATTGTTGATATCAGAAATTAACCAACAACCTAGGAAATAAGAGAACTTCCTCAATGGTATAAAGGACATCAGTGAAAATCTGATAGCTAATGTCATACTTTGGATAATCAAAGATTTAAATGCGTTCCCTTTAAGTCCAAGATAAAGGAAAGAATGTTTGCTCTCACTACTCCAATTCAATCTATTACTGATGGTCCTGGCACATTTAATCAGTCAAGGAAAGGAATTCAAAGCATTTATTAGGTTGCTGCAAAAGTAATCAACCTGATTTTAATGGCAAATCAGGTTGCCGTTAAAGGCAGTGGCGAAACCACAATTACTTTTGCACCAGCCTTAGATCAGAATGAATTAAATAAAATGTCTATTTACAAGTGACATGACTTCCTAGGTAGAAAATCTCAAATAATTTATAGTTTTTAAAAGTGAGTTTAGCAAAGTGACAGGATTTGAGATCAATATACAAAATTAAATTATATTTCTATATGCTAACAATAAAAAATGATAAATGAGATTCTAAAAGTACCATTTTTATATTAGCACCAACAACTTAAAGTACTTTGGTGTAAATGTAACAAATTATTAAGAAAAAAATTAAGGAAATTATATTTAAACATTTACAAATTAAAAGATCTGATAAGATGTCAATGTTTCCCCAATTTATATATAGACTGAAAACAATCCCAATTAAAATCCAGCAATCTTTTTTTGGGGGTGTAGACATTGGAAAGTTTATTTTAAAATGTATATGGAAATGCAGATAATATAGAATAGCAAAAATGTTTCAAAAAATGTAAACAAAGTTTGAGACACACTACCAGGTTCTAAGACTTACTGTAAAACTAACAGATATTCAAGGAAGTATAATATTGGCATTACAGTAGACAAGTACATGAATGAAATCGAATAGAGAGCCCAGAAATAGACCCTTATACACATGGTTGCTTGACTGTTGACAAAGCTGCAAAAGGAACTCAATGATGAAAGGACAGAATTTTTCAAGAAACATGATGGAACAACTCTAATCCATTTGAAAAAGAAAAAAAGAATAAAAAAAAGAAAGTGTCAACTCATACTTCAAAGCGATAAAAATTAACTCAAAATTAATCATAAACTTAAACCTTATTCACAGAACTGGAAAAAACCACTTCAAACTTCATATGGAACCAAAAGTGAGCCCACATAACCAAAACAATCCTAAACAAAAAGAACAAAGCCGGAGGCATCAGGCTGCCTGACTTCAAACTATACTACAAGGCCACAGTAATCAAAACAGCATGGTACTTGTACCAAAACAAAGACATAGACCAATGGAACAGAACAGAGGCCTCAGAAGCAACACCACACATCTACAATCATCTGATCTTTGACAAACCTGACAAAAACAAGCAATGGGGAAAGGATCCCCTGTTTAATAAATGGTGTTGGGAAAACTGGCTAGCCATGTGCAGAAAGCAGAAACTGGACCCCTTCCTGACACCTTACACTAAAATTAACTCCACATGGATTAAAGATCTAAACATAAGACCTAATACCACAAAAACCTTAGAAGAAAACCTGGGCAAAACCATTCAGGACATAGGCATAGTCAAGGACTTCATGGCTAAAACACCAACAGCATTGGCAACAAAAGCCAAAATAGACAAATGGGATCTAATTAAAATCCAGAGCTTCTGTACAGCAAAGGAAACAATCATTAGAGTGAACTGGCAACCAAGAGAATGGGAAAAAAATTTTTGCAATCTACCCATCTGACAAATTTACACGAAAAAAACAAACCCATTCAAAAGTGGGCAAAGCACATGAACAGACACTTTATAAAAGAAGACATGGATGAGACCCACAAACATATGAAAAAATGCGCATCATCACTGGTCATTAGAGAAATGCAAATCAAAAATCACATTGAGATACCATCTCACACCAGTTAGAATGGCGATCATTAAAAAAACTAGAGACAACAGATGCTGGAGAGGATGTGGAGAAGTAGGAATGCTTTTACACTGTTGGTGGGAGTGTAAATTAGTTCAACCATTGTGGAAGACAGTGTGGTAGTTCTTCAAGGACCTAGAAACAGAAATACCATTTGACCCAGCAATCCCATTACTGGGTATATAAACGAAGAATTATAAATTGTTCTGTTATAAAGACACATGCACACATATGTTCATTGCAGCACTATTTACAAAAGCAAAGACCTGGAACCAACTCAAATGTCCATCATCGATAGACTGGATAAAGAAAGTGTAGCACATATGCACCATGGAATACTATGCAGCCATGAAAAATGATGAGTTCATGTCCTTCATAGGGACATGGATGAATCTGGAACATCATTCTCAGTAGACTGACACAAGAACAGAAAACCAAACACCGTGTGTTATCACTCTTAGGCGGGTGTTGAACAATTAGAACACTTGGACACAGGGAGGGGAGCATCACACACTGTGGTCAGTAGACGGGGGCTAGTGGAGGGACAGCAGGGGCAAGGAGGGTGGAGAGGGATAATGAGGGGAGAAATAGCAGATATAGGTGATGGGGGGGATGAAGGCAACAAATCACCTTGCCATGTGTGTACCTATGTAACAGTCCTGCATGATCTGCACATGTACCCCAGAACCTAAATTACAATTTAAAAAAAATGAACTTTTAAATTGTAAAAACAAAACAAAACACAAAACTTAAGTCTAAAACCACAAACTATAACTCTGCTCTAAGAAAATACAAGGGAAATCTTAGTGACCTTGGGTTGGGCATAGATTTCTTAGATACAACACTAAAAGTACAATTCATAAAATAATAAATTGCGTTTCACTAAAATTAAAGGCTTCTGCTTTTAATACGAGACTGTCAGGAGAATGAAAAGCTAAACGAGACTGTCAGGAAAATGAAATGCTCCAGAGTGGGAGAAAATATTTGCAAAATACATGTTTTGTTGAGGCTAATACCCAGAGTATAAAAACTCTTTCATGGTGCAGTAATATTTAAAACATCAATTTACAATTGGGCAAAAGATTTGCACATAAAATTCACAGAAAAAAATATGGATTTAAATAAGCATGTTAAAGACCCTTAGCATCATTAGTTATTAGGGGAATGCAAACTAGTACCACAATGTGATACCAATATGTAACTGGTAACACTTTAAAAATAATAATAATTTAAAAATCCCAAAATATAACATGTACTATTGAGGATTCAGAGCAACTAGAACTCTGGTACAGTGCTGTTGCAGATGCAAATGGTACACACTGCTTTGGAAAATTTTTATAATGTTAAACCCACATTTACTATATGACCACGAAATCCCCTTCTTAGAATTTTATCCAATAAAAAAGAAAAATCTATATGTATATAGTCAGTTTTCTGTTATTATTATTGGCTTTATTCCAAAGTCCCCTAAAAATGGAAACCACTCTAATGTTCATCAACTAGTGAAAGGATTCCCATTCCATTTTATTGTGGTGTACCCACAATACACAGTGAAATACTACTAGACAATTTAAAAATGCACTGTTGATAACATGCAACAACATAAATGAAGCTCAACTGTATTACTCTAAGTGAAAGAACCCAGACTAGCTGTGCGCGATGGCTCAGGCCTGTAATCCCAGCACTTTGGGAGGCTGAGGTGGCTGGATCACGAGGTTGGGAGTTTGAGATGAGCGTGGCCAAGATGGTGAAACCTAGTGAAGAATATAACAATTATCCGGGCGTGGTGATGAGCGCCTGTAGTCCCAGCGACTCGAGAGGCTGAGGCAGGAGAATCGCTTGACTCAGGAGGCGAAGGTAGCCTTGAGCTGGGATCGCGCCACTGCACTCCAGCCTGGGAGACCAAAACCCAGACCAAAACAAAAAAGAAGCCAGACTAAAAAGCCTCCATGCTTTGAATGAATGATTCAGCTTCTAAGATATTCTGAAAAAAGTCAAAACCATAGAAACAGAAAAAGGGTCTCTGCTGCAAGGACTTGGAGTTGAGAGGAATTTTACACAGGTGTACAAGAAAATTTCTGTCGAGTGAAGGAAATGTTCTGTATGTTGAGTGTGGTTGTGGTTTTATGGTATCATGTAGTTGTCAGCTTCCAGAGCTACACACAAAAAAGCCTGAATTGTACTCTTGGTAAATTATCATGAATTATGAATATATTTTAATAAATAATGAAGGATTTCTTATTCAATACACCTGACTGAAAAAACAAAAAAAGCTAATAACAGTTTGAACAGCTGTAGTTGCTTAATGTTAAGAATTGGAGGCTGAGTGCAGTGGCTCAAAGCTATAATCCGAGAGCTATAGGAGGTCAAGGGGAGGATTGCTCGAGACCAGGAGCTCCAGGCTGCAGTGAGCTTTGGTTACACCACTGCGCTTGATCCTGAGCAGCAGAGTGAGACCTTGTTGCTTCAAAATTGGATCATCAAAGCAAAGAAACAACCGCTGGAAGTAACTTAGTGAGTAACATGGATATTCTCCAATTCTCCAGGACATTTCTGAACATGTTTCTAACTTATACTGACTTTAGAAACTTTAGAAAAAAGAATCAAAGGAAAGAATCGGGGAAAATAATCAGCAGAAAGGTCATAGCAGGAGGAGTCACCATATATTTTCTATGTATTCAGCCTGCCAGGATCAGTGGGAACATATTTGTTTTTGAGGAATCATCCAGTCTTTTAGACCAACAATTCCTCCACTTCAGCATGCATAAAAATTACTTGGAGAGCTTGTTATAATACAGACTTCTGCACCTTATCCCAGAGACTGTGATTCAGGTGGTATGGGTAGGAGAATCTCTCTTTCTTTGAAAATCTTTCTTTCTCTTTTTCCCTCCCTCCCTCCTTTCCTCCCTTTCTTCTTCCCTTCCTCCCTTCTTCCTTTCCCTTCTTCTCTTCCCTTCCCTTCTTCCCTTCTCTTCTTCCCTTCCTTCTTCCCTTCTTCCATTCTTCCCTTCCATAATCACATCATGGAAAATCGGGTATTCACTCCCTTAAACATTTATCCTTTGTGTTACAAATAATCTAATTATACTATTTTTGTTAGTTTAAAATGTACATTTACATTGCCGTTGACTATAGTCACCATGTTTTGCTATCAAATACAGGATCTTATTCTTTCTCACTCTTTTTCTGTACCCATTAATCATTCCCACCTCCTCCTGGCTCCCCACTCCCCTTCCCGGCCTCTGGTAACCATCTTTCTGTTCTCTGTCTCCAAGAGTTAAATCGTTTTGATTTTTAAATCCCAAAGATAAATCAGAACATACGATGTTTGTCTTTCTGTGCCTGGCTTATTTCACTTAACATAATGAGCTCCAATTCCATTCATATTGTTGCAAATGGCAGAATCTCATTTTTTGAATGGCTGAGTAGTACTCCATTGTCTGTAAGTACCACATTTTCTTTATCCATTCATCTGCTGACGAACTCTTCGGTTGCCTCCATATCTTAGCTGTTATCAACAGTGCTGCAACAAGCGTGTGCTCATACCTCTTCAATATACTGATTTCCTTTCTTGTGGGTATATACCCAGCAGTGGGACTGCTGGATTGTATATTAGCTCTGTTTTTAGTTTTTTTGAGGAAAATCCAAGTTGTTCTCCATAGTGGCTGTACTAATTTACATTCCCACCAACTGTGTAGGAGAGCAGTCCCTTTTCTCCGCTTCCTCATCAGCGTTTGTTATTGCCTGTCTTTTGGCTATGAGACATTTTAACTGGGTTGAGTTGATCTTTCATTGCATTTGCTTTGTAGTTCTCTGATGATCAGTGATGTTGACCACTTTTTCATATGCCTGTTTGCCATTTGTATGTCTTCTTTTGAGAAATGTCTATTCAAATCTTTCGCCAATTTTTAAATTGGATTATTAGCTTTTTTCCCTATAGAGTTGTTTAAGCTCCTTATATATTCTGGTTATTAACTCATTATCAGATGGGTAGTTTGCAAATATTTTCTCCCATTCTGTAGGTTGTCTCTTCACTTTGTTGATTATTTTCTTTGCTGTGTAGAAGCTTTTTAACGTGGTGTGATCCCATTTGTCCATTTTTTTCTAGCAATTTATTTTAATCCTATTTACATAAAAGCATCTGTTTATGATGGATTAAGAAGAGAGAAAAAAAGCACATTCTTCTATATAGGTAGTTTAAGACTCACAGCTCTAGGCCAGCAGTTGGTTTGAGTATGAAGCAGACCAATTGTGCTGACATAAGACCTGGCCAAGTGTTCAAACTGTAGTTGCAGCATGTTCAGAACCAGAAACAGAGTATCAGAGTAGAAACCCAGCATTTATGCACAGGGTTGAACGTACTTTCTTGAAACACAGCAAAAAGATATCTACAGAGACCTTCTGCTACTTTGGCGAATCTTGTAACCCAAAGGGAATTCCTGGTCCACAATGACATCTGGCTCTAAGTCCTTGTAATCCACTCTCCCTTATCTGCAGAGTCTCCCTAATTATTTTATGGAACCCTTTCATGCTCAGATTATGACTCTTCCATCATGATTTCTAGATGACATAGTCATTCTGCATTTTCAAAAATGTTGAGCATATTACAAAGATATCTTTCTCATACTGGTTTCTAATTATTTTTGAGCCCCTCAAGAGCAGGATACGTTGCTCATTTATTCTTGTGTTCCCAATAGCTAATTTATTACCTATTACATAAAAGATAATCAATGAATAACAGTTCATGAAATAATAAAAATGATTTAGTATATGCATGTAAAAAAAACCTACAGTTTGTGAATTATTAGTAAGACACATGAATATGTTTTTGATTGTATAAGCAATGTAAATAAGTAAATATTTTTACTGAAAGGAGTTTTGACTATATTGAATTATTGATTCTGATATAAAAAACACATAGTAGAAGAATGTCTAGTTCCATCTAAGCCATTTCTCATCAATATGCCTGAAGTTGTAACAGTGGGAGTACTTTCAAATAATAATATGATTTTAGTTAATATTTTTTGCTCTTCCTTCTTAATAATACAGTGTCTTTGTTAAAATGAAATGATTTCTACATCTTGAAAAATAGAGATTATTGTATGGTCTATTTTGCTTTATTTTGTCTCTTGGAAAAACATTTATTGACAATCCATCTTTTATAGGCACGGAACTTCATAAATGTGAGGGAATAAAAATTGTTTTTAGAACTTTCAAAAGGTTTTCACTTTGGAACTGGGAGTCCTTGTAATCATCAGGACCATGGTATCCTTTTGGGGAAATTTTATACATATGCATACCTTTAATTAATTGTCTTAAATATTAATGACTTACTTGATACAAAATCATAGCATTTTTAAAACTATATAGAAATGCCAAAGAAGTAAAAAAGTCACCAGGAATCACATAACTGAGCAATGATGATTAATATCAATTGAATATCATTTCAGATGTTAGTGGATGTCTCTAGTGCAGGATTTTCCAGTCTTACCACTCTTGACATTTGGGTTGGATAATTCCTCATTATGGTTGAGGACCATCCTGTGCATTGTTGGAGCTAAGCATTATCCCTGGTTCCTATCCAATAGATGCCAGTAGCACCCTTCCTCCAAATGTAACAACCATCACTCTACACAAAGCAATTTTAAAAAGAGATTGAGAAATGAATTTATAAAACTTTATTAGTTAAAATTGAGAAAGAAGACACCAAATTTAAGCCCAGATGGCTCATGAAATTTATGTATCTAAAAAATGTATATTCAACTTAAGTGATCTTGCTAAACTTAAAAAAAAAGATTATGAGGATTTTAAAAGATTATAGAGGCACTGTGTTTTATATTAAATGTATTTTTGAATTATAAACAGCATTTACCTACTCTGAGAAATGGAAAAACTAGCACTTATTTGTACGTTCCCCGTTTTTCTCTCCCCCTTGCCAATTTTTGCTAATTATACTGTTATTTGTATATTGTTACTTTTAAATGCTAACCACTAGTTCTATTCTCGAATGTTTTTTTATTTTGACTTCTTTTTGTCAGGTAGTTGGTATTTTCCCATTTTTTGTCTCTAGAAAGATTATTGAGTATTGCATTTTTTACATTGTGTGTGCTTGAGAATATTTGTTACCGTAAGATTCTGAATCAAACTCTGATGCTTTATATTGCCTATTGGGAACAGCTTAATTGAGATATAAGTCACAGCCTATAATTCACCCTTTTAAAAGTGTACAATTTAATCATATTTTAGTATATTTAATCATTTTAATGTACTACACAGAGTTGAGCAACCATCACCACAATCATGTTGACAACATTTTATCACCCCAAAGTAAACCTGCTCCCATTTGTCAGATACTGTACATTTCACCCCCTCCCCATCCCAGCCCTAAGCAACTACTAACCTACTTTTTTTCTCTATAGATTTGTATATCCTCAATGTTTCATACACATAAAAATACATAATATATGGTCTCTTGTGACTGGCTTCTTTTACATAGCATCATATCGTCAAGGTTCATCCATGTGGTAGAGTATATGAATACTTCATTCTTTTTTATGACCGAATAATATTTCATTCCATGGATATAACACATTTTGTTTAATCACTCATCAGTTCATGGGCATTGGAGATGGATCCAATTTTTGAATATTATGATAAGGCTTCTGTGGACATCCATGTATAAGATTTTTTGTAGACATAGGCTTTATTTCTCTTCAGTATATACTTAGGAGTGGAATTTCTTGGTTATATGATAACCCTACATTTAACCTCTTTAGGAACTGGCGTAATTTTTTTGCATCATACTTTGTAACCTCCAGTCATTTGCACGTATTATCCCATACGTGTCTGTGCTGAGGGATGCAGTCATCTTGTCTTCCACAGCTTTACTAAATGTCTTTTTGGTTGACTATAGTTCATTATACATATAGGTTTTGTTTTCAAAAACTTTTCTCAAAAGGGCTCTTGTATGCTTTATTTTCAGGTGTCTTTCAAACCTAAAAGTGTCTGCCTATTGCTTTAACACTTAAAAAATAAACTAGACTGGATACATTTTCTTTACCTTAGAAATCTATGGACAGGTTTCCTTTATTTTATGGCATTGAATACTGTGAAGGAATCCGAGGCAAACGGATATTTTCACTTTATATGTGACTTGCTTTTTCTGTCTGAATACTTGAAGGAACAATTATCCTTAAAGGTCATTAATTTAACAAGAATGTATCTGAATGTTGTTCATTTAGTATTACTTTTTCTGGAAATAGATGTGATGTGGTAAAAGGTGTGTACACATTTTATAAGTTGTTAAAATTGTTGCAAATGTGGTCAGAATTTGCTCCAGTCTTTGGCATTTGAATTTTTCAACCCATTTTATCAAATGTATTTCTTTTCAGGTAATTCATTACACTGAAATTTTAGGTTTAATCAAAGCACCCTGAAACATTCATAGTTAGAAAAGATTGCTGTAAGTTTCTTGTTCCAAAAAATTCTTGAGTCACTGAAGTTAGTTACTTCATTTTGTCTGCATCGACTAGTACAGCTGTCTGAGAAATCACAGCTGCCCAGAATGCATTAAATAATCAAAGGTGCATGTAGGCAGTAAATAACTTTGCAGAAGTGAGACTCTTCAACTGGAAAAAGATATTGAATAGTGATTTGGTTAATTTCTCTTTCATTTGACAGAATTCTCTTCCATTTGGCAGACTACATATAAGCCATTAAAAAAGTGAGGATCAATTCTATTTCAACAGATAATAAAATAATTTTGTTAGCTCCACTATGCCTGATAATTCTCTACCATTATAACATTTTTATTTTAATTTTTATATTTTACTTTATCTTATAGGGTTTCTCTTCTTTCATTTCACTTTTTAATGGCCTCCTCTTCCTCTTTTTCTTCTTCTTCCTCTTCTCTTGTCTCTGTTTTTCCTCTTTCCCACTAATCAAGTGAAATACATGGTACAGTAGAAGCTGATAAGAACTATGAAGAAAATAAAGTTGAGGCAAGAGGAGCATAATTTTAAATAAGATGGTCATTTAAACCTCATGAAAAAGGTGCCATTTGAATAAAGATTTGAATTAAATAGGAATGCAAGGCATGTGTCTACCTTTGGAAGAGTATTATAAACAGAGGAAAGGCCAGAAAAGCCACACAGAAATGGGAGTGTAGCTGGTATCCTCACGGAGCAGGCAAATGGTCCTAGTGTTGGGAGCAATGTGGGCAACAAAGAGAGTGATAGATATCAGAGAGAAACCTGCTGGTCAGATCATGAAGGATTTTGAAAATTCATTTTCAGTCTGAATGAAATTAGAGAACGTTAGGGAATTAAGAGAAGAGGAGTGGTATGATCTAACTTAGGTTTTAGTGAGATTGAACAGGGAAAGCTCAAAGCAAGGAAACCACTGAGGGGACTGCATTATCAACCCAGCTGAGAAATTATGGTAGCTTGAACCATGGGTGCAATGGTGAAAGCTGTGGTATGGGTAGAGTTTAAAAGAGAACCAGTCAAATTTCCTGATGAATTGCTGTAGTTTACAAAAGGAAGAGTCAAAAGTAACACCAAGGTGTTTGATCTAATCAGTTAGAGGGATAGAATTGGCATTCATTGAAATGGAGAAGATTGCTGCTGGGGTCGAGGAGTTGCAGAGAAATATAAAGATCTCAGTTTAAGGACATATTAAGATTGAGATGTCATTAAATATTCAGGAAGAGACATGGAGTTGTCAGTTTTTAACGTATTTAAGGCCACAAGACCTTCAGGAGTTACTGTGGGTGGAGAAGTAACAACAGGGCTTTGGGGCAATTAAGTATGGATAAATTGATGAGATGAAGAGGAAGAAAGAAAGAAGGCTGAGAATATATCACCTATGAGAAAAAAAGAGTGTGGATATCCTGGACTCCAGGTGAAGAAAGTGTTTCAAGGAAGAAAGAACAATCAACTTTGTTAAACGTTTGCTTAGTAAAATTGATAACTGAAATTTGTTGAAGGCCTTTTCTGCAGTTATTGAAATGATCATGTGGTTTTTGTCTTTGGTTCTGTTTATGTGATGGATTATATTTATAGATTTGCATATGTCAAACCAGGCTTGCACCCCCGGGATGAAGCCTACATGATCGTGATGGATAAGCTTTTTGATGTGCTGTTGCATTCGGTTTGCCAGTATTTTATCCAAGATTTTTGCATCGATGTTCATCATGGATATTGGCTTGAAGTTTTCTTTTTTGGTTGTGTCTCTGTCAGGTTTTGGTATCAGGATATGTGTTAGTCTCATAAAATGAGTTAGGGAGAATTCCCTCTTTTTGTATTGCTTGCAATAGTTTCAGAAGGATTGGTACCAGCTCCTCTTTGTATGTCTGGTAGAATTCAGCTGTGAACCCATCTGGACCTGGACTCTTATGCTAAAAACTCTCAGTAAACTAGGTATTGATGGAACCTATCTCAAAATAATAAAAGCTATTTATGACAAACCCACAGCCAATATCATACTGAGCAAAAACTGGAAGCGTCCCCTTTGAAAACTGGCGCTAGACAAGAATGCCCTCTCTCACCATTCCTATTCAATATAGTATTGGAAGTTCTAGCCAGAGCAATCAGGCAAGAAAAAGAAATAAAGGGTATTCAATTAGGAAAAGAGGAAGTCACATTGTCTCTATTTTCGGACAACTTGATTGTATATTTAGAAGACCCCATTGTCTCAGCCCAAAATCTCCTTAAGCTGATAAGCAACTTCAGCAAAGTCTCAGGATACAAAATCAACGTGCAAATAGCACAAGCATTTCTGTACACCAGTACAGACAAATAGCCAAATCATGAACGAACTCCCATTCACAATTGCTACAAAGAGAATAAAATATCTAGGAATACAAGTAACAAAGGATGTGAAGGACCTCTTCAAGGAGAACTACAAACCACTGCTCAACAAAATAGGAGAGGATACAAACAGATGGCAAAACATTCCATGCTTCTGGTTAGGAAGAATCAATATCACAAAAATGGCCATACTGCCCAAAGTAATTTACAGATTCAACACTATCCCCATCAAGGTACCATTGACCTTCTTCACAGAACTGGAAAAAACTACCTTAAACTTCATATGGAACCAAAAGAGAGCCTGCATAGCCAAGACAATCCTAAGCAAAAAGAACAAAGCTGAGGCATCATCCTACCTGACTTCAAACTATACTACAAGGCTATAGTGATCAAAGCAGCATGGTAGTGGTACAAAAACAGAGCTATAGACCAATGGAATAGAACAGAGGCCTTGGAAGTAACACCACACATCTACAACCATCTGATCTTTGACAAACCTGACAAAAATAAGCAATAGGGAAAGGATTCCCTGTTTAATAAATGGTGTTGGGAAAACTGAACAACGAAAATGTGGCATATATACACCATGGAATACTATGCAGCCATAAAAAATGGTGAGTTTGTGTCCTTTGTAGGGACATGGATGAATCTGGAAACCATCATTCTCAGCAAACTGACACAAGAACAGAAAACCAAACACAGCATGTTCTCACTCATAGGCGGGTGTTGAACAATAAGAATACATGGGCACAGGGAGGGGAACATGACACTCTAGAGTCTGTTGGAGGGCGGGGGTCTAGGGGAGGGACAGCAGGGGGTGGGGAGGTTGGGGAGGGATAACACTGGGAGAAATGCCTGATGTAGGCGATGGGGGGATGAAGACAGCAAACCACCATGGCATGAGAACTGGTAATTGGCTTTAGCAATGTGGATGTTATAGCAACCTTGGCAATGTTTTGTTTTGTTAAAGGTAAAAGCCTCAGATAGATTCAAGAAATAGTGGGAGGAGAAAAATATGGGAAAATATTATGGTAAATGGAGGAGAAAGTAGGATCACCAGAGTGGGGTTTCTGAGATGAGAGAATTAATAGCATGTCTGTGTTAGTAAGAGAGATCCAGTAGATAAATCCTTGGGTTGTAGACAGTTAATTCATTCTAACAGGAGGGAGTGCAGAACACAGGTGATGTTGTAGGAAGGTGAACAGCTGTGGTGGTGGGTGCTTAGAGAAGTTCACTCTGTCTTCTGCTTTTTTCTTAGAGATTACTAGAAAAGTTAAAGAATGAGAAATGAGACGTGTTTGGGAAGAAGAAGTGTGAAATAATCCACTAAGAGCATGGGACAGTGAAGGCGTTAGGGAAATATAGTGTGATTGCAGAGAAGCATTTGGTGTGCACATTTGGCGTCATGGTATAGCTCGTGTACTTACCTTTAGTGTTCTTTAAAAGACAATGTTTATACACAATCAACATAAGGATTTGTAATTAAGTCCTGTATGCAGGAATCAGGCAATAAGTGCATTATGAATGATTTGCTAGTTTTTATTTTAAATTATTTTAGTCTAATAAAATACTTTATCTGATCAACATTTGAAGGTATTCTCTACACATGGGAAGATAGTCAACATGCCAAATTACAAATGGGCTGTAATAGACCAATGTATAAATGTGCCTACTTAAAAACAGTACTGTACATACTCTAAAGGCTTTAAGTGTGCAAATGCAGGAAGATATTATATTAAGAACTCTTCTACTTACAGTTAATTGAAGAGTTAAAGTAATTTTTAAAAGACGATAATCTGAATATCAAGTGACTTTGACTTTAACGACGTAAATAAAGGAATCACACTTTTGTTACTGTATGGCCAATAAAAGGCTCAAAATTCTGATTGAACACTTAATTATTTTGTTTTGATGAATCAGAATGGCTCTATCTCATGTTGTTTGAATAAGTGAATTTGTTCCTCTTCTCGGATGAATAATTGGACTCAAATATTATTGCATGATCATGTGTGTTCCTGGAGGACATCAATCTTGGATAGACCGGATTTACCTTGAATTTGTAATAGGTTCTCCTTTGTATATTACATGATTGTCATTTGTTAACTCAGAATAGGTTGCTTCAAATAGAAAACAGTGTGACACTTGGAAGGCTTTCTCTTCTGAGGCCCAACTCCACACCTCTTTGTTGTCACTCTGACCTTCACAGGAATGACTGAGGGGTAATGCAGTGGTAAACTTAGATAAGTGTTACTCATCTCATTTGCTATATTATATATTCCCTTACATCTAGACTAAAAATAATTGGATGTTGCTCCAAAATTCTGTTCTTCCAATTTCTTCTAAAATAAAATTATATGTATATGTGTTTTTGAATAATTAAATACACAAGTCTATTTCTTTGCTATTAATATCAAAACAGTTTTACGCAAAACTAGTATAAGACTATCATATGTTCTTCAGTGACAGTTTGTGAAATCTTTTGATTATAAAAACAATTTCTGCTCTGCCTTCATAAGAGGAATTTTCGCTTTCTGTTTGGCACATCTATCTTATTGTGTGTGCATGCATGGGAGTGGTTAGGGAGTGTTTATGGAAATATCTATGAACAGCTTTGTTCTCTTTTATATTGCTCTGCGAACCACTAAGCTATAATTATCTCCAGCCAGATTTCATTTTCTTCATTTTTATTTTGCTTATGTTGATTCCTATTGAGGTTCCTAAATAGTTGAAAACAATAGTAGATGTGCTAAAAAGAGGAACCAGTGAATTATGAAACCAATATATAGGTTATTGTGTTCTGATAATGTAACATATAATTAAATGTTAGAATTTTATTTCTGTTGAAATCTATGTTTTTCAGCTTATTTTAAAACAATTCACAAGTGTTTTGAAGATATGTTGACTACTAAAATATTCTTCAGATCAGCATTTCAACGTTTAAAACATTTTTACTTTTCAGAAAAGGTTTATTGGAATTTTATATGCATATAAAATTTTCTATAGGGCTAGGACATCTAACCTAAACAATCTAAACATTTTTTAGACTTGATATCAAAAACAGTCCATAAAAGGCTAAATTGATAAGTGAGTCTTTATCAAAATTAAATTTTACTCTGTGAAAGGTTCCATTAAGAGGAAGAAAGGCAGGCTACAGAGTGGCAAAAAATAATTGCAAACCATGTATCTGACAAAAGACTATATCTAGAATATATGAAGAATCCTTGAAAGCTGACAGGTTAAAAAAAATAATTAAAATATGGGTGTTATGGACTAAATTGTTTTCCCAAAATTTATATTGAAGCCCTAACCGCAGTGTGACTATATCTGAAGATAGGGCCTTTAAGGAGATAACTAAGGTAAATGAGGTCATAAGGGTGGTGCCCTGATTCAATAGGACTAGTGTCCTTATAAGAGGTGAAAGAAACAACAGAGATCCCACTCTCTGTACTTACTCAGAGGAAAGACCATGTAAGGTCACAGGATGAAGGCAGTCATGTGCAAGCCAGGAAGAGAGGTCTCCCAAAAAACCAATCCTGCAAGCAACTTGATCTTGGACTTCTAGCCTCCACCACTGTGAGAAATCAATGTCTGTGTTTTAAGCCACCTGACCTCTGGGATATTGTTATGGCAGCCTGGACAGACTAACACAATGGGTGAAAGACATGGAGGGAGGTTCCACCAAAGAAGGTATACAGATGGCAAGAAAGCGCATGAAATACCCAGCACCATCAACCGCTAGGCAAATGCATTTACATCCACAATGAGATACCACTTTACGCCTTTCAGAAGGACTAAGATTGAAAAAAAAAATAGTACCAACACAAAACACTGGCCAGTATGTGGAGAAACTGGATGACTTATGCATTGCTGGTAGGAATGTCAGTGACACAGCCATGCTAGAAAACCATTTAGCAGTCTCTTTCTTTTCTCTTTCTTTCTTTCTTTCTTTCTTTCTTTCTTTCTTTCTTTCTTTCTTTCTTTCTTTCTTTCTTTCTTTCTTTCTTTCTTTCTTTCTTTCTTCTTTCTTTCTTTCTTTCTTTCTTTCTTCTTTCTTTCTTTCTCTTTCTTTCTTTCTTTCTTTCTTTCTTTCCTTCTTTCTTCTCTTTCTTTTTCTTTCTTTCTTTCTTTCTTTCTTTCTTTCTTTCTTTCTTTCTTTCTTTCTTTCTTTCTTTCTTTTTCTTTCTGGGCTACATGTGCAGAATATGCAAATTTGTCACATAGGTATACATGTGCCATGGTGGTTTGCTGTACCTATCAACCCATTATCTGGGTTTTAAACCCCATGTACATTAGGTATTTGTCCTAATGCTGTGTCTCCCCTTGCCCCTCACCCCCTGACAGGCCCTGGTATCTGAGGTTACCCTCTCTGTGTCCATGGGTTCTCATTGTTCAACTCCCACTTATAAGTGAGAACATGAGGTGTTTGGTTTTTTTGTTCCTATGTAAGTTTGCTGGGACTGATGGTTTACAGCTTCATCGATGTCCCTGCAAAGGACATGAACACATTCTTTTTCATGGCTGCATAGTATTCCACGGTGTAGATATGCCACATTTTCTTTACTCAGTCTATCATTGATGGGCATTTGGGTGGGTTCC
Organism: Plecturocebus donacophilus; assembly: GCA_004027715.1. NCBI lineage: Eukaryota > Metazoa > Chordata > Mammalia > Primates > Pitheciidae > Plecturocebus > Plecturocebus donacophilus. Next base: position 79,724 of record PVKP010004142.1, on the reverse strand, counting down.
AAGTCTTTGCTATTGTAAATAGTGCTGCAGTAAACATACGTGTGCATGTGTCTTTATAATAAATGATTTATAATTTTTGGGTATATACTCAGTAATGGGATTGCTGGGTCAAATAGTATTTCTGGTTCTAGATCCTTGAGGAATCACCACACTGTCTTCCACAATGGTTTGCAACTCTCACACAATCCAGTGATTATACTCCTGGGCATTTTTCCCAGGGAACTGGAAACTTATGTTCACATAAAAACTTGTATCTGGATGTAGACAGAAGTTTTATTGGTAATAGCTGAAAGCTTGACAAAATGTAGGTGTCCTTCTGCAGGTGAATGTTTAAATAAATTATAGTATATTCATACCATGGAATACTACTCAGCAGTAGAAAGAGATGAACTATTGATACAGAAAATTGTAGGTAAGTCTTCAAAGAGTAATTCTGGGCTGGACGTGGTGGCTCACACCTGTAATCACAGCACTTTGGGAGGCCAATGTGACCAGATCCTCTGAGGTCAGGAGTTTGAGACCAGCCTGGCCAACATTATGAAACCCTGTCTCTACTAAAAATACAAAAATTAGCCCAGCATAGTGCTGTGCACCTTTAATCCCAGCTACTCAGGAGGCTGAGGCAGGAGAATTGCTTGAACCTGGGAGGTTGCCATGGCCAAGACTGCACCATTGCACTCCAGCCTGGCTGATAGAGCAAGAATCTGTCAAAAATAAAAATAAATCATTCTGATTTTTTTAAAAGCAAGCCAATCTCAAGACTGCATATTTTATGCTTTTATTTGTAGAGCATTCTTGAAATGAGAAAATTGTAGAAATGAAGAACTGATTCATTGCTGCCAAGAGGTTAAAGAAGGGGTGAGGAGGGAGGAGAGAGAGTTTAGCCATGTAAGGGAAGCATGACATATACTGTGGTGATAGAAATGTTCTGCATCTTAGCATCAATGTCACTGTCCTGGTTTTGATATCCTACTATTGTTTTGTAAGGTATTATGATAGGGGGAGACTAGATAAAGGGCACATGGAATCTTTCTGTATTATGTCTTAGACCTGCATAAAAATCTACAAACAGTTGAAAATAAAAATTGTAATTAAATCCGTATTCCTTATTTCTTTATGATTATTAAGTATTCAGAATGACTCATTTGAATAGTGAATGATTCCTTGCTTTGACATTTCGATACTTCATTTTATTTTGCTTTTAAGGAAGAAAGGTAGTGTTAGCATGCTATATACATTTTGATTTTAAAAGTAAAATGTATTACCTTGAAAAACAATGTATTTTTAAAATACTGTTCTTTTTAACAGCTTTATTGATATCAAATTCATATATTATGCAATTTAGTAATACAAAGTGTGCTATTCAATGGCTTTTAGTATATTTACAGCATTGTGTAACAGTGACCACAGCCAATTTTAGAACATGGTCATTACCCTGAAAGAAACCTTACTCCTCTGAGCCACTGCTCTCCCACAGTTGCCCTATCTCCCTACCCCTGGGAAATTACAAATCTACTTTGTCTCCATAAGTCTGTTCTTTTCAAAAAAGAGTTCTATAAATAAAGTTTAGCAAAACAATTATTTTTAAAAGTACTTATAGTCTTGCCACACTACTAAGTTAATTTTCCTAAATTGACTTTATTTTTAATGTGACATATGGAATTCAATACTTAGTACATCTTGCTCTTTTATGTGAATGACTAAATGGATTCTTTCCTTTATATAATTTACTTTATTATAGTAAGATAAAAAGAAGGATTTCTAGAAAATTATTCTTTTTTTTTAATTGTACTTTAGATTCTGGGGTACATGTGCAGATCATGCAAGATCGTTGCAGAGGTACATTCATGGCAAGGTGGTTTGTTGCCACCATCCCCCCATCACGTATACCTGATATTTCCCCCCATGTTATCCCTCCCCCACCCTCCCTTCCACTGTCCCTCCTGTAGCCCCCACCAATGGACCCCAGCCTGTGATACTCCCCTTTTTGTGTCCAAGTATATTCATTGTTCACCACCTGCCTATGAATGAGAACATGCCGTGGTTGATTCTCTGTTCTTGTGTCAAGTTGCTGACAATGATGGTTTCCATGCTCATCCATGTTCCTACAAAGGACACAAACTCATCATTTTTTATGGCTGCATAGTATTCCATAGTGTGTATGTACCACATTTTCTTTGTCCAGTCTATCGTTGTTGGGTGTTTGGGTTGGTTCCAGGTCTTTGCTATTGTAAACAGTGCTGTTATGAACATGCCTGTGCATGTGTCTTTATAGAAAGATTTATAGTCCTTTGGGTATATACCCAGTAATGGGATTGCTGGACCAAATGGTATTTCTGTTTCTATATCCTTGAGGAATTGCCACACTGTCTTCCACAATGGTTGAACTAATTTACACTTCCACTAACAGTGTGAAAGTGATCTTATTTCTCCACATCGTCTCCAACATCTGTCTCCTGATTCTTTGATGATTGCCATTCTAACTGGTGTGAGATGGTATCTCAATGTGATTTTGAGTTGCATTTCTCTAATGACCAGTGATGATGAGCATTTTTTCATATGTTTGTTGTCTTCATGTATGTCTTCTTTTGAAAAGTGTCTGTTCGTATCCTTCACTCACTTTTGGATCGGTTTGTTTGTTTGTTTGTTTGTTTCTTGTAAATGTGTTTCAGTTCTTTGTGGATTCTGGATATTAGCCCTTTGTCTAATGGGTAGACATTGCAAAATTTTTTTTCCCATTCTATTGGTTGCCGGTTCACTCTAATGAGTGTTTCATTTGTTGTACAGAAGCTCTGGATTTTAACTAGATCCCATTTGTCTATTTTGGCTTTTGTTGCCATTGCTTTTCGTGTTTTAGTCATGAAGTCCTTGCCTATGCCTATGTCCTGAGTGGTTTTGCCTAGGTTTTCTTCCAGGGTTTTTATGGTGTTAGGTCTTATGTTTAAGTCTTTAATCCATCTGGAGTTAATTTTAGTGTAAGGTATCAGGAAGCGTTCTAATTTCTGCTTTCTGCACATTGCTAGTCAATTTTCCCAACACCATTTATTAAACAGGGGATCCTTTCCCCATTGCCTGTTTTTGTCAGGTTTGTCAAAGATCAGATGGTTGTAGATGTGTGATGTTAGCTCCAGAGGCCTCTGTTCTGTTCCATTTGGTCTATGTCTCTGTTTTGATACCAGTACCATGCTATTTTGATTACTGTTGTCTCGTAGTATAGTTTGAAGTCAGGCAGCGTGATGCCTCCAGCTTTGTTCTTTTTGCTTAGGATTGTCTTGACTATGAGGGCTCTTTTTTGGTTCCATATGAAGTTTAAAGTGGTTTTTTTCCCGTTCTGTGAAGAAGGTCATTGGTAGTTTGATGGGGATAGCATTAAATCTATAAATTACTTTGGGCAGTATGGCCATTTTCACAATATTGATTCTTCCTAACCATGAGTATGGAATGTTTTTCCATCTGTTTGTGTCCTTTCTTACTTCCTTGAGCAGTAGTTTGTAGTTCTCCTTGAAGAGGTCCTTGATCTCCTTTTTTAGTTGTATTTCTAGATATTTTATTCTTGTAGCAATTGTGAATGGGAGTTCGCTCTTGATTTGGTTCTCTGTTTGTCTGTTATTGGTGTATAGAAATGCTTTTGATTTCTGCACATTGATTTTGTATTCTGAGACTTTGCTGAAGTTGCTTATCAGTTTCAGGAGATTTTGGGCTGAGATGATGGGGTCTTCTAAATATACAATCATGTCGTCTGCAAGTAGAGACAAAATGACTTCCTCCTTTCCTAATTGAATGCTCTTTATTTCTTTTTCTTGCCTGATTGCTCTGGCTAAGACTTCCAATATTGTATGGAATAGGAGTGGAGAAAGAGGACATCCTTGTCTAGTGCCAGATTTCAAAGGGAATGCTTCCAGTTTTTGCCCATTCAGTATGATATTGGCAGCATGTTTGTCATAAATAGCTTCTACTATTTTGTGATGGGTTCCATCGATACCTAGTTTATTGAGAGTTTTTAGTATAAAGGGTTGTTGAATTTTGTTGAAGGCCTTCTCTGTATCTATTGAGATAATCATGTGGTTTTGTCTTTGGGCCTATTTATGTGGTGAATTATGTTTATGGATTGTGTGTATTGAACCAGCCTTGCATCCGTGGAATGAAGCCTACTTGATCATGATGGTTAAGCTTTTTGATGTGCTGTTGCAATCAGTTTGCCAGTATTTTATTGAAGATTTTTGCATCTATGTTCATCATGGAGATTGGCCTGAAGTTTTCTTTTTTTGTTATGTCTCTGCTGAGTTTTGGTATCAGGGTGATGTTGGTCTCATAAGATGAGTTGGGGAGGATTCCCTCTTTTTGTATTGTTTGGAAGTGTTTCAGAATGATTGGTACCAGCTACTCTTTTTTTTTTTTTTATCTTTTTTTGGAGGCAGAGTCTCATTCTCTCATCCAGGGTGGAGTGCAGTAGTATAATCTTGGCTCACTGCAACCTCAGCCTCTCAGGCTCAAGTGATTCTCTTGCCTCAGCCTCCTAAGTAGTTGGGGTTACAGGTGTCTGCTACAACACCTGGCTAATTTTTTTATTTTTAGTAGGGATAGGTTTTCACCATGTCAGCCAGATTGGTCTCGAACTTGTGACCTCAAGTGATCTGCCTGCCTTGGCCTCCCAAAGTGCTGGGATTACAGACATGAGCCAGCATGCCTGGCCTAAAAAATTATTTTTAAATATCTAGTACCCTGTATTGAATTGATAATGATGCAGCTTAGGGAATTTTTTAGTTTTACTTTTTTATGATTATTATTTATTTAAAATTTTTATAGATACATAATACTTCTGCATATTTATGGGGTATGTGTTAAGGTATTTTGTTGCATGCATAGAATGTGTAATAATCAAGCCAGGGGGTTTAGGATATCCATCACCTTAACACTTATCATTTCTGAGAGTTGAAAACATTTTGAGTCCTTGCTCCTAGCTATTTTGAAATATACACTATGATGTTAACTGTAATCACCCTAGTCTGCTATTGAACATTAAGCTTATTTCTTCTATCTAACTGGAATTTTGTATTCATTGTCCCATCTCTCTTCCTCTTTTCCCCGTATGCCATTTCCTGCCTCTGGTGACTATCATTATCCTCCCTCCCTCCATGAGATTAGAGAATTTTAAATCACCCAATCCACAGAATGCTGTCTTCCAAAAGCCTGCAGCTCCTGCTGCTGCCTGCCTGTTGAGCCCTGTTTCCTCCCTCTCTTTGCCCCTCCTTTCTCTGAGGTAGCCCAGATCCTGATGGGTGTCTCTTAGCACATTGTGTAAAGGGCTGGAGTACCACATGCTATTAATGTAATTTGATCGTGGAAATATTGGCCTTTGCTTTCTTTATAATTATTTTGAATTAGCAGCAATTTCTTAACCCAATAAAATTTCCTTACCTCATTTTCTTCCTTTTGTGAATGTGTAAAATAAGGTCTCCTAAATAAATGAAATAGACGTTATTATGTGTATGAGAGTGCTGAAGATGCCTAAAGTAATAAATTGGTTTCATTGCTATAAAAGCATTCATGTACCGATAGCAGCAATTCAAAGAATTTTTGTCTGGTTCAACCAGTTCCCTGAAGCCTTTTATACGATGCTATATTGAGTTAGTGATGATATAATATGAAAAGAAAGAAATGTCATATCATGATATTACCTAATTTAAACCTTTAAGTAATTTTGAATGTCCTTCTTTCTAATCAGACAAAATAAGATTTAATAATATTCTATAATGTGAAGTTTATTTTTATTTTAATATATAACATTTCAACAAAAAGGCATCTGATTCCTTCTGAAAACATTCACTAAGCACTTCGAAGAACACAAATGTGTTGTTATCCCTAACTTGATACTTTACATTTTCTTGTGTTTTTTTTTTTTTTCCTAGAAATCCAAATGTCTAGTATAGGAATAGCTATAAAAGGGACATAAGGAATAGGCTTGATGTGACCCTGATAATATATGGTTTCATTTGACTCTGGGAGGAAACATTTCAAAATAGATTCTCAGTTAAATAAATTCACCTCTCAGATTGTCCACACACAAGCTGAGAATTGACTTCTGAATCAGGTCCACAAGAAAAACAAACAAACAGAAATAGACATAAGCATTATTTGGTCTAAAATTTATACAAAGTAAATTAAAACTCAAGAAACACATCAAGTTTGTGATTTTTAACTATGTAGCTCCGTATCTGTTCTCTGCTAACATACTGTTGTTTTGAAATTGCTGTTTTCCGACTTCAGAAGATAATACATCTTTCTTCCAGGAAAGCAGTTTAGATAGAATTTTATCCAGTGTTAGGAACCTGTGCAGAGGCAGTTGCTTAAAACTAAAGATTTAGGGCCGGGCGTGGTGGCTCACGCCTGTAATCCCAGCACTTTGGGAGGCCGAGGCGGGCGGATCACAAGGTCAAGAGATGGAGACCAGCCTGGCCAACATGGTGAAACCCTGTCTCTACTAAAAATACAAAAATTAGCTGGGCCTGGTGGTGTGGGTCTCTAATCCCAGCTACTCAGGAGGCCCAGGCAGGAGAATGGCTCGAACCTGGGAGGCGAAGGTTACAGTGAGCCGAGATCACGCCATTGCACCCCAGCCTGGCGAGACTCTATCTCAAAAAAAAAAAAAACAACAACCAAAAAGCAAAGTATTTGATGTACAGAGAACTTGCTAGTGGCAGCAGACAATGTGGAGTTCGTTTCTCTGATAACACTCCTCATCACTCACACGTATCCAGTCAGATTTCACTCCCGTCAGCTCATGCTGTTGCATTTTTATTTTATTTTCCATACTTTTTGCTATATATAGTTCACAGTATTTTTTCAAAAGGAAAGTTGTAGATATCAAAAAAAGTGTGAGAAAGCGAAGATAAGTTGTATTTGGGCAGCAACGATAATTCACTTTATAGTTACAATTTTTTCAGATCTTTTATATCCCAACCTTTTGAACATTTTCTGCCAATTTTAAGCATTTGTAAACATGTTGAGAACAGCTTTCATTTGCCATTTATCAGCTTCATTCTTTTTTTTAAATTATACTTTAAGTTCTGGGGTACATGTGCAGGACGGGCAGGTTTGTTACATAGGTATACACGTGCCGTGGTGGTTTGCTGCATCTATCCCCATCATCTACATTAGGTATTTCTCCTAATATTAGCCCTCCCCAATCCCCCATCCCCTGCTATTCCTCCCCTAGTCCCCTACCCTCCTGCCCCCGACAGGCCCTGGTGTGTGATGTTCCCCTCCCTGTGTCCCTGTGCTCTCATTGTTCAACACCCACTTAGGAGTGAGAACATGTGGTATTTGATTTTATGTTCTCGCGTCAGTTTACTGAGAATGATGGTTTTCAGCTTCATTCATGTCCCTGCAAAGGACATCCACTTCCTTTGCAGGGACATTCTTATTGACAAAGTAAGAGATAATTTTGAATAAAAAGAGCATTTTCATGAGAATGTCAGCTTGGACAGAATAAGTTGTATGTTGGTTTGTAGTTAGACAAGACTATTTAGAATGCCAGTCTCAGTTTAGACAATCACAAGGCCCATTAAGGGAAACAGTTTATGTAACTCTGTGAAGTGCGTGTATTAGAAGAGTTAGAATGAAAAATACTGTAAGCTTCTTGAGGGTTTCTGCTTGAAACAGGTGGGTGTTTAAATTTTCAAGTTATAAAAGATTGTCTATTTATCAATATTTGGCAGGTCGTATAACATCAGTTTGGTGGAGGATATAGTACTGAGGCTGAGGATATTTGTCCCATATAAAAGATAATATTCAGGCCATTTCTGTAATAATCATTCTTACTCTCTATTGGAAAAAAATCTAGGATGTTAATCCCTGTAAAATCTCTTATGCTTATGTCTTGTATACTACATAGTTGATAGAAAAAAAGAGCAGATTTGTATAAATAAGTAACATTTTTAATAGCAAAAATGCTAAAAATAGAAAATGTAATTGCATTCATTTTATTTTTGAATTTATTTTCTTTTTGAATTCTTTTTCTTCTTTTTTTTCCCCACAAAACAGGATCATTTTGGAATTCAGCTTCCTTCGATACTGAGGCTTCGTATCTTCATTTTCCTACTTTTCACGGAGAACTTAGCGCTGATGTGTCTTTCTTTTTTAAGACAACAGCTTCATCTGGGGTATTTTTGGAGAACTTGGGGATTACTGATTTTATACGAATAGAGCTTCGCTGTAAGTCTCCTTTTCTAGAAAAGTGTATGAGATTGTGTCATTTAGTAGTAAATCTTTTAACTAATTTTAAACAACTCATGTGCCTACTTTATCATCTAACTCTTCATTGTGCCCCTTTGAAACAACTCAGTGATATTAACTTATCCTTTTTGTAAGAAAATAATTTGATACTTAATGTGATAATTTGGGGAAAGTAATTGGTAGTTTCTTGTAACAATTTAAAAGCAGTTTTAATTTCAGTTAATTAAAACTAAAAGGCAATTTTTTAGTCAATTACAAATTACTTAAATCAACTACTCGTTTTGATATACTCCTAAGCTGCTATTATCTGAATATCAAATGTATATAGCATGCCTTTGGAATTATATAAACTTTGAATCACTGTAACAATTATTTTTACATACAATGCCAGTTGCCATTTAGCTTCCTTGCTTTGGATAAATAGTTTTACTTTTTATCAATAGCAAAAATTCACTCTTAGGAAAAATATCTTAGAATATCATTAATTTTTTTAAAAAAAATTTGAATGTATTTAACTGTCTCATGTCACATTGGAAGACCTAGTTCTGTGCCAGTGTCATGAGTTTCAAACAACAGCATTCAAACCATGCTGTGATTGTTATCTTTCTATTCATGATTGCTGTGTTCTAGTGCTGTTCCTAACTATATTGGAGACTCAACACTCTACCACATGAACTCACTAGAACAATCTTTATGTGTAATATTTCCAGCTCCGACAGTAGTGACTTTTTCATTTGATGTGGGGAATGGACCTTTTGAAATCTCAGTGAAGTCACCCACCCACTTCAATGACAACCAGTGGCATTATGTGAGAGTTGAAAGGAACATGAAGGAGGCATCCATTCAAGTGGATCAGCTCACACCGGAGACACAGCCCGCCCCAGCCGATGGCCATGTCCTCTTACAGCTCAACAGTCAACTCTTCGTGGGTAAGTTCTCTTTTTAAGCAATCATACAGTTGTATGATATATGCTCAGAAATGGGCCAAGATATAATAATACCAATTATAGAAACAAGAATAATAACACACAGCAATAACAAATCACCGTTGATTAAGAAACTGTGTTCCAAACTTGGCCAAGTTCTTCATTTTTTCCTCATAACCAACCTGTGGAATGGGTGTTATCTGTGTTTTACAGATGAGATAGCTGAGCTTCCCAGGTTGACTTGCCTACAGAAAGATTCAGATTTGTGCTTAACTAATTCCTATTTGCATACCTGTATTCTTCTTCTTCTTCTTTTGAGACAGAGTCTTTCTCTGTTGCCCAGACTAAAGTAAAATGGTGCTATCTTGGCTCACTGCAGCCTCCTCTCCCAGGGTTCTAGCAATTCTTTTACCTCAGCCTCCCAAGTAGTTGGGATTATAGGTGCCCACCACCTTGCCCAGCTAATTTTTTTTTTGTATTTTTAGTAGAGATAGGGTTTTGCCATGTTGACCAGGTTGGTCTTGAACTCCTGACCTCAGGTAGTCTACCTGCCTCAGCCTCCCAAAGTGCTAGGATTACAGGTGTGAGCCACCGTTCCCGGCCTTACCTGCATTCTTCATATTTCAGGTTATATGATTGGTTTCAGCTTGTTTATTTATTACATTAGTGTTTTACTATGATATCAGGAATGTTTATCTCTGTTCTCAGAATTGCTGAGGAAACCTCCTTGTAATTCCAGTTGATGCCAAACAATGGACACTCCCTCACCCACAAACACCACATGGAAAACAGGCCAATAGCAAAAAAACAAAAAACAAAACAGACACACAGTGTGTATAGAATTCCTGGTTTGACAGTTTCACCAGTTCCTCTGCTATTTTCCCTCATTTTGTCCATTTTTTCTTTATTTTCTCAATCCATTCATGTGGCATTTATAGATTTAATAGTGGAATCCTTCTGGATGTGTTTGTTTTACTTTGCATCTTTGCTAATTTGTTTGTAGAAATTACAGACCATGAATTATCTCTTACTTGATCTCTTCTCATATATTTTAATATAAACAGCAACACAAAAGCACTATAAAGCAGAATAAATGATAAAGTATTAGAAATTGTGCTTCAAGGTTAGGCACAGTGTAATCCTACCACTTTTGGAGACCAAGGTAGGAGGATTGCTTGGGGACAGGAGTTTGAGATCAGCCTGGGAAACACGGCAATATTCCATCTCTACAAAAAGTGAAAAAGTTAAAAAATGTAGTCAAGCATGGTGGCACATCCTGTAATCCCAGCATTTGAGAAACAGGTGGGAGGATGGTTGAGCCCAGTAATTGGAGGCTGTAGTGAGCTCTGATCACGCCACTGAGCTCCATCCTGGGACAGAGGGGTCCCCTGTCTCAACAACAACACTTAAATTATTTTTCAAGCATTCTCCAGAGTTACACCTTTCAAGAAAATTGATCAGATCCCCATTATACCTTTTATTTCTTAACAGTCTGATCTTATTAACCTTCTCTCACTGGAAAGGATGAAGCTTATTTGCTTATTTGGGTTTACTTATTTGGGATTACTAATATATTTGTATACTTAATATTTTGATCATTTATTATTTCCTTTACTCAAATATTTAATGAATAGCTTCTGTAAGTAAGGCACTATAATATACAATCTAATCTGACCACTTGACTGGCTGACTTAAGCTTATGAAAATAATAATATATTAGTAGAAACATATAACTTTTAATAACATACTAGAAACTCAGGAAATTGACAAAGCTATTTCTTGAATCACAAAAAAATGAGAGATGGCCACAACAAAACATATGGCAATTTAAAATCTATCAGTAGCTTGGAAATAGCCTTACTATTCTTGGAAACTGAGAGGCTGAAATAGTCCTCCAATTTTTCAGTGAAATATGCTGCAGTTTGCCTGTGGATGACCTTTCACTCTTGGTATGAATTTCAGCTTCATGAGATGGAGTCACTCTATGTTATGTCGTGTAGAAATCCTGGCCTAAACTTGATTTCAGACAGTCGTAATGAAGCACTAGTATGACATCAGAAAACTGCTTGAAAAGAGATTTCAGTCTTTTAGCATCCATCATGTGGTATAATTTTAATAAGGACACAGAAAGGGGAACATCGCACACCGAGGCCTGGGGGGTGGGAGGCTAGGGGTGGAATAACAGGGGGCGGGGGGATTGGGGAGGGATAGCATTAGGAGAAATACCTAGTGTAATGATGGGGCGATGGAAGCAGCGAACCACAATGGCACGTATGTACCTATGTAACAAACCTGCACGATCTGCACATGTACCCCAGAACTTACAGTATAATAATAATAATAATAATAATAATAAATAAGGATCTAAAAGACTTCGTCTTCATGGAGGCAGTTGGTTAGGACTTTGACCTCACTATATGTGTTGAAATGTAAGGATGGGTGTTATTCCAAAGTTTGATAAAAAAGAACCTTTGATTATATTTGAGTCAAAGTCATTGAAAATTAAAAAGATGAGGCAAAACTAAGATTTTTGAGAAAAGGTTACATATACTATTAATAAAAATCTGTTTATACAATTTCCTCCTTCCTGTTCACAAACAACTGTGAGTAAGTTGACATGATTTAGTGTGGAGATATTAAGGGAAGGGCTCATGAAAAAGAAAAAAACCTTTTGGGTAGAGAAAATCATTGGCTGTTAAAATACCACGTGAGGGGCTTGGTTTTATCTTCACCTCCACCAGAGTGAACTAGTCTGTTAGGAAAGGGTTTAGACTGCAGGCTATATATATATCTCTCTCTATATATATATTTTGTGTGTGTGTGTGTGTGTATATATATAAAATATAATTATATGTATATAATTATATTATAATAAAATCATATATATAATAAAATTAAATATATTATATATAATAAAATATATATACACACACATAAAATATATTATAAAATATAATTACATATAAACTATATAACTGTCGTTTATATAGTTTATACATACATAAATATATAACTTGTATATTAGATATAGTTTATATATAGTTATATATATCACTATATGTATGTATCCACACTTATACATGTGTGTGCAGACACATATACATTTATAAATTTTCAGACAGTGGTAAATGCCATAACGTAAAAAGCATAGCATGGAATCAGGCAGTGTTTTGCGTTGGGGACTTCTGTTCCAAGTAGGGTGGTCAGTGCAGTCCTCTCAGGGGTCCTCCCTGGAGACGTTAGCAAAGTCCTAATTTGAGTAGAGGCCAGATGAAGCAGAAGAGAGAATGTTGTGAACACCTGAAGGAAGAGAATTCTAGGCCGTGGGATCATGCTTAAAGCGGTGGGAATAAGCTTTACAGATTCAAGGAACAAGGGAAAAACAATGTGGCTGGAGAGAATCAGTGTTAGGGAAAGTATGGTGGGAAACAAGATTGAGGTATATATTGGACCTTGTAGGGCCATGGTGAGGACTATGGATTTTACTCTAGGGGATCAGAGGAATGACATAATTTAATATACATTTTCCAAGCTGTCTCTTACCACTCGGGGGGCTATGGATGGAGGAAATGAAGGGCAGGAAACTATCCCGGGGGTCCCACTGAGAGATAATGGTGCTGCAGGCTAAAGTAGAGATGTTGAAATTTAGATCACACAACTTGCTAATAAATTGGTCACTGATGTCAGTGTTTTAGTATTGGTGACAATATGCTTGGGAATGAAATGCTTCTTTGAAGGTCTCTGGGTTTCTCACATCATTTCCAAGTTTTTATTTTTATGTATTTATTTATGAATGAAACAGTATCTCACTATGTCATTTAGTTTGGAGTGCGGAGGTGTGCTCACTGCTCACTGCATCCTTGATCTCCTGGGTTCAAGGAATCCTCACACTTTAGCCTCCCATGTAGCTTTCACCACAGGTACATGCCACCATGCTCACCTAATTTTTGTATTTTTTGTAGAAACAGAGTTTTGCCGTGTTGCCTAGGCTGGTCTCAAACTCTTGGGCTCAAGTGCTCCACCCACCTTAGCGTCCTAAAGTGCTAGGATTACAGGTGTGAAGCACCACTCCAGCCTAGTTTTAAATTTCACCTGAAATTAGCTTTTCTTGTTTTCTCCCTTCATCTTGATTCATAGTAGTAATTAAAGCTGTTTCCTGGCTACACAATTCAGATCATATACCACAAGCCATAAGCTTTCCAGGCTGCAGAGAGTCTCTTGTCCTTCACAGGCCACAGAAAATATTTCACCTACATGCTCTCTTTAAATGAGATGTACCTGCTCCATAATCACACTCTCCCCAGTAAATTGGGCTTCTTTATTTATAGATTTTGTTCCAGCACATGTCGTATGTAGAAGGACCCTTCTCCCATTTCCTCACATATTAATCCCTTGAAATATGTTAGGGTTAAGTCTTGTTCTATTTTCAGAGCTTGTGACTCCATGGGTGACTGGTAATCTCTACTTAAATCCAATATAATTGATTTTCGGGTTACAGTTTTAAAGGGTAATTTAATTCCCCTTACTTGCAAGTTCAAGAATTTAATTTGTGGTTCATCCGTCCATCTTAAAGGTAATTATAGTTAATCAACATTTTCAGTGTGCATAATGACTATCCTTTGTATTTGGGTATGGGGCAAATGAATAAGGTAAATGTGATTCCGAAAAGTAAGTACGGTTTTCAGCATGATTTTATTCTTCTAATAAAAATGTTTTAAATACAGAGATGGTTGGTAATAATAATGTTTAAACAAGTTTAGAGATTAAATGTATAACATGAGGACTATAGTTAATAAAATTGTATGGTATTTGGCATTTTTGTTAAATATAGTAGATTTGTCACAGAAAAGTAACTATGTCAGATTATAGCTAGGTCCATTTGCTTTACTGCAGTAACCATTTTACTACCTCTATGTTTCCTGTAACATCATGTTGTAAACTTCAAATATACACAATAAAATTTGTTTTAAAAAAATGAATAAGTTACATGGAAACAAAATTTTTATAAATAGGATAAGAATGAAAGACTGTTAGTGTTACACAGTCTAAGATAGATGATGTTGCTATTCCAGCATTAAGTAGCTTTTGTTAAAAATGCACCTTCTTGTTGATAAACAAGTTCAGTAGAATCCTACTGTGGTATATTTCAAATAACAAAGTTATTTTAAAATATAAATATGAAATGTAAGAAATTTCAGTAACATGTAAATATATTAATTTAAGATACTATGTTTAACACTTTACCTGCAAATAAAATGTGTAGATATTTGGATATATGATAATTTTTGATTTAAATTATATTCTCCATCTTACTAACTGGGTTTATGTCGATAATATTTATTAGTATTAAATTTTTTGAGATTAACATTTTTTTTAAATGTGAGATGAGTCTATCTGTCTTTCACCCATGCTGGAGGACAGTGGCATGATCATGGCTTACTGCAACCTCTTCTTCCCAGGCTCAGGTGATCCTTCTGCCTCAGCCTCCAGAACAGCTGGGACCACAGACATGTATCATCACACCAGGCTATTTTTTGTATTTTTTTGTAGAGACACAGTCTCCCTATGTTGCTCAGGCTGGTCTTGAACTCCTGGGTTCAAGAGATCCTCCTGCCTTGGCCTTCTGAAATGCTGGGATTACAGGTGTGAGCCACCACGCCTCACCTGGAGATTAGCATTGTCAGTAGTCTCTCAGAAGTGGCTGTTGCAATGAGATCATTTGAAGGAATCGAATGTATTTGCTCCATTGCTTCTTCACCCTCTCTACTAAAGACTAATCGTAAAGTACGTTCACATCTCAGAGTAAAACTCTGAGGAAAGATTAATGCTTTAATTTCTGAGAAAAATCAGTAAAAATAAATAGAAAGCATTTTTAAAAAAATGTGATCCGGTTGGGCAGCAGTTATATATGACAATTGAAATAGGAATAAGGAAATGATAAATGAATTTTCAGAGATCCAGCTAGCATTAGCCTACACCCAAGCAATACAAAACAGAAGGCTTTTGAACAATCCCTGACATCTCAAATATTAGAACAATTAGCTTCAACTAATCTAAACTGTAGGATGTCATGCAAAGTAAAGGAAGAATAAAATAATGCACAAAATCCTTGCATGAATAAGTGATAAGAATTAACATCAGCCTAATGTAATACATTAGACACAATGAGGACCAACACAATGAACATCTCCTTCCCTCCTCCAAATAATTCCAACTGCCATATCTCATTGCTTTTTATAATAAAATAGATTCACCTTCTGTTTGTAGCCCATCTTTCTCTATTCTTGTTCTTAGTTGTGACATTAGGTTTTAACTATCCGTGTGTGTGTGTGTGTGTGTGTGTGTGCGCGCTTGTGTGTGTATGTCTGTGATTTATGCCTATCTTAAATAATTCTATTCAGAATTATTATTCTCTTATTCTCTTATTGTCCTTAAAAAATATTTCAGGACCTAATGCTAATCAGTGTATCGAACATGTGCCCTTGACTTGCTAATACTGAGGACTTAGCATCCAGTCACTGCTATTATCGTAGACTCACAAACATTCTCCAGCCACAGAAATGATGGAGAGAAAAGAATCAATCATGTTTTAAGCTGAAATGTGACAGTGGTCATTTTCTATTTTGGCTTGTAAACTCAGCATTTTCATAGTAGCTTCTTAAATTAGCCTTGAATTGATTTTCATTTAACTGGCTCTGCAATTTCTGTTTCCAGTCTCAATTATTTTACTGACAGGTTTTTAAACGGGGCTAACTTTATTTCAGTGCTTTGTGACTCGAACCTGGAGGAGAAGTTAGGACCCCTGACATAGTCAGAAGTCATTTGCTTTGCATTTGAATTGCATTTGATCTATGAATTTATCGACTGTTTAGAGTGAACAATTTTTAAAAGCCACATGCAAAAGTTAATGTTGAACTCTTAACATACCAAAGCTCTGAAACCATAGAGATCAATCTTAGCTGTGTGTGTGTGTGTGTGTGTGTGTGTGTGTGTGTGTAAACATATATGTGTATTTCTGTGATTTCACCTAGGAGTGAAATTTCTAGGTCATAGCATATGCATAGGCTAAGCACAGGAAATACCACCATATCTCTATTCACCATTACATAGCTTCCTTTATAAAGTGGCTGTTCAGATCTGTTGCCCATTTTCTACAAGGTTGTCGTCTTTTTTTAAAAAAAAATTCATAGGCATTCTTTATATATTTCGGATGAATTCTTTTCATATAAATTTAGTTTAAGATCTTCGACCACTCTGTGAGTTGCTTGTGCTTTTATATTGTTAATAGTTTCCTTGGATGAACAGACGTTCTTAATTATAATGTGTTTCAGATTTTTTTAATTTTGTGTTTTTATTTGCTAAAATATAGTCAGCATTTAAGAATATCAAGTAGACTTATGTTTGAATTCAGTACAATAAAGGTTACATTTCTCTTTGATGTAATAAAATAATTTATCTTGATTATGACTTTTCCCCTTCTTGAGGTATCTTTTTCATGATGAGCCTAAGAAGCCCCCAGTGTACTTTTCTTTTTTTCTTTTTCATTTTTTTTTGATACAGAATCTCACTGTGTCACCCAGGCTGGAGTGCAATGGCATGATCTCAGCTTACTGTAACTTCTGTCTCCCAGGTTCAAGCAATTCATCCTGCTTCGGCCTCCGGAGTAGCTGGGATTACAGGCAGCCGCCACACGCCTGGCTAATATTTGTAGTTTTTAGTAGAGACAGGGTTTCACCATCTTGGCCAGGGTGTTCTTCAACTCCTGACCTCAGATGATCCCCCCACCTCGGCCTCCCAAAGGGCTGGGATTACAGGTGTGAGCCACTGGGCTCGGCCCAGTGTACTTTTCTGTGTCCAGTAGGTAAATCATTGACTGCATCAGAATTCAGATGGGATGCTTAGGGACAAGAGAATGTGATTATTCATCAGTGAAAAACAGTTTATTTCTTTGAAATAGGTTTTAGCATGGTGAAACTAGAGAGCTGCTCTGGCTTCAACTTGTAAGAAGTCTAAATAGATTCATTCTTTCTGCTGCTACTACCACTAGGGCACATTTTCACCACTGACTTTGGTTCAGGGAAAAGTGACTGAATTTTCTGCCCATGGCACTGTTGCTTACAAGAGCTGGCTCTTTGAACCATAATGGTTCTTTGAACAGGAGGAAGAATAGTCTTCTTCCTCTCCTCCTTTCCAGGACTTTGCTTAATGAAGAATAGTCTATTGCATGACAAACTTACAGCTGGACTTCCAGATTCCCTGCCTTCTACGTTAACCAACATCATTATTTCTGCAAGGAGAGGTCTTCCTCCAGTATGCAGATAGTGCTCAAGGACCAGTGTTTGACATACAGAAGACAATTTTTTCCCTTCAATCCCCTGACTTGGTCCTGGGCCCAGCCTGCATGCCCTATCACTTTCCTGCCCCAAGTTAATTGGTGGTAGGAGCTTTGCCTGTTTTTCTTTGCCATGGTTCCAGGGTCAGAGAGTGTCCTTGTACTCTGCCAGGCAAATATCTATAGCTTTGAATTTTAAAGAGAAGGTTGAGAATCTTGATTTCTTTATTTCTGTACGGCCCCTGGGTGAGTTATGCAGTTGTTCCCAATTAATTCTCAATAATATCAAGCACAGCACATGAATAATTTGCCATTAAAAATTTGAAGTGTAATCTCAAAGGTCTTCTTGCCACAAAGGTAGTGGAAAATTGGCATAGGATAGAACCAGCTCCTACTCCATGACAATAACATCTGTCACTTGTAGTAATTTCTTGATGATAATGAATATGAGGAAAGGGTTGGTGCTGGAT
Source organism: Plecturocebus donacophilus (assembly GCA_004027715.1). Taxonomy (NCBI): domain Eukaryota; kingdom Metazoa; phylum Chordata; class Mammalia; order Primates; family Pitheciidae; genus Plecturocebus; species Plecturocebus donacophilus. Next base: position 61,761 of record PVKP010004142.1, on the reverse strand, counting down.
CTCTGCTCAGCACCCAACAAATAATTTAGATGCAAGACCTCAGTAGCATTACATAAGTGGACAGGTTCAGTTATTTTCAATAAACATGGGAAGGTTAGTCATTTGTTTCACATGATACTTAGTGTTTGTGAAGTCCTGAAATTCATTATATCTGATATAGCATGGCAGGTAAATTGATAGAAAATTAATTGGAAGACAGTTCCAAATGTAATAGCTCAGTGTAAACATCCAGAATCAATTAACCAAACTGAAACTCATTTTCATTGGACACATTCTAACCCTGAAAAGACACTGGAATCTTTAATTAAGCTTTCAAGCCCAATCCTATTTACATTAGGCATGTTTTTCAGAATAGTTACATGTGAACATAAAGTTATTAACTTGAAACCTAATGTTAAAGGCAAAATTCTAAATACATGTATGACACAGTGGTCCGTGTCTAATTAGACATTATGTTTTCTGGTCACTTAAAATGTAGCTTAAAACTATTTGGTTACGTAAATAACTCTGTGAAAGTACAGAATTAAGATGTCCTGTTTATAAAGTTGCATGCTGATTTTCTTCTCACTCTTACGAACATTATTTAAGCATGTATCTCTCACATATCTACATATATTTTCTCCTGCTACTCATTACACCCTCTGACTTTCTTCTTTACTGTGTATCTTTTTTTGTTATCTTGTAGTAATCTTGTGTTTCCCCATCTAAACTTATTACTGGAGCTTTTTGACAGCAAGATTGATTTCATGTAGTTTCATACCTTCAGTGCCCAGAAAGAGCTGCTATATAAAGCTTGGCGAGCTGAGGTGCTATTCAATCCAAAGATGATCTGAGGCATACAGGAAAATGAGAAAGTCTTCTTCTTTTACCACAGAGTAGTGTGAAGTGAAAAGAAGCTTCCTTGGAATGAAAGACTATTTGTGGGTCTGAATCCTATCCCTGCCTTTAACTAAATGTGTTTATTCTAATATTTCCTTGGATGGACCCATGGACAAATCTTTGAAATTCTTAATGCCTCTAGTTTCCCATCATCCAAAACAAACCAAACACAAAAAATCCAGTTAGAACAGTTGGAAATAGACTTAAGTCAGTCATGACCCCAAGTTATTTAATTATGTTGTTACTGGCAGAATGAGATAAGCCCCTGAGTTAGGGGAGACTGTGCATGTTTCAGAGCAGCAAATGTGTAACACTGTGATTTAATGTTACTGTATACTGTGGACTGTATACCATCATTTAATGTGGGATAATACAAAGTAAATTAAATACACCAGGAATACACCTTTAATTCAGAGTTCATAGCGTGTGGCTCCCTGCAAAAGGTTCCTGTGCCAAAGTGAAAACCAAAATGTTAGCTGCCTTACCCAGGGAAGAAATATCCAAGAAGGATCCCAAAAGAATCTTGGCCAGAGAGTTTGGGCCCTGGGAGCTCACTGAGTTGAGTCAACAGAGTGGAAGAATAGGGAGGTGTGAAGATAAAGGAGTAGCAGCTCTGGTGTGGAAGAAAAAGAAAAATCTTGGGCGTAAGGGCAGAAGAGAGACTTCAAGAATGGCAGGGTCCTCAAAAAGCTACAAATAGAAGTACTGTATGACCCAACAATGTCACTAATGGGCATTTATCCAAAGAAAAGAAAATCTGTTGAAAAGACACTGTACCTTTAGGTTTATTGCAACATTGTTGACAATAGCCAAGATGTGGACTCAACCCAGGTGTCCAATAACAAATGAGTGGGTAAAAACTGGCGTGTGTGTGTGTGTGTGTGTGTGTGTGTGTGTGTGTGTGTATTACATATATATATGTAATAGAATACAATTCAGCCATAAAAAAGAAAGAAATCCTGTCACTTGCAGCAACATGGATAGAACTGAAAGACATATGTTAGTTGAAATAAATCAGGAACAGAAATTTAAACACGGCATGATCTCACTCATATAAGGAAGCTTAGGAAAGGATGATCTCATAGAAGTAAAAAGTAGAACAGAGGATACTAGAAGATGAGGAGAGTAGAGGGAAGAGGCACGGAGAGAGATTTGTCAAAGGATAGGCAATTATAGCTAGATAGAAGGAAAAAGTTATAGTATTCTGTGCCACTTTAGGGTGACTATAGTTTATAATAATATTATAGTTTCAAATAGCTAGGAAGATTTCGAATGTTCCCAACACTAAAAATGATAAATGTTTGAGATGATGGAGAGGCTGATTACTCTGATCTGATCACTACACGTTATATGTATCACAACATCACTATGTATACCACAAATATGAATAATTATTTTGTGTCTAATAAACAATTTTTAAAACAGAACTACAAAAAAGAATGAACAATTCAATTGGGCACCCATGTTAAAAAACAAAAAAAATGGTAGAAGATTGAGTAAATGTAAACATAGGAAAAATTAAACAATAATATTTTCAGGCATTCTGAAACTCTGTGATGAAATTAACTCCATCCCTACCATGATTACGTATGACAATGGCAATAAGTTGACACTCTCTAGATATATAAACAGATGTATACATAGGATGAATGGCCAACACCCTTAAGACCTTGGCATCCTTCATTGAGGAGAAACAAATTATGTAAACTGAAACAATTTGAATAGACATTTAAATACTACAATTTGGATATAGTTATATCTATGAATCTGAATTCTGAATAGTGTTAATGCCCCAAAGTCCAGAATTTTCAGGAATTCTTTGAGGTTCCTTTTCATAGTTTTTCATCATTTGCAAATGTATAATTAGTTTATTAAATTTGGGCCTTAGTCTCAGAGACCCAAGCATCTCTGTGGGGCAGAAGGGACCCCCTCTTTACCCTTGAAGCACTATGCCCACATATCCCACTTTTATGTATAATGTAATTTAACAAATGAGTGAATACATGGATTTCATAGTTACAACACAGAAATTATCTGCCTAGCACTGTTCTTTGTGTTGGAGATACAGTAGCAATTGCAGTAGCCCTTGTCGAATGAAGGCTAGATTAAGGAGCTACCTAAATGATTTGGAAGAGAACGTAGTGAGCATGTTTAGGAAAAGAGAATTTATATGTAAAGAGGATGTACAAGGTCTTAGTGATGAGATAGCATAATTTATCCAAATATGGAGCTTATTTTTAAAGGCCTCACAATCACCTGATTGCCTCTCCTTAGAATTACCAGATTATTTAGATTAGGGTACTATTTTACCACTTCAAGTTCTGAGCATTAGCTTAGGGTATTCCTGGATACAAATTTATGTATGAGTCCACCCAGGACTTACAATCCTGTCAGGACAGTGCTTACAGAATGATGTTCTAGTGATCGTCTGAATTAGAATCTCCTGCAAGCCTTGTTAACTCTTAAGATTCACAACCCTATTTTTGGACCACAGATCAGTATTTCTTGGATCAAGCTACTGAGTCCATTTTTTAGAAGCTCTCCATGTGATTATGTGTTATCCCTATTTCTTAAAGTTTGAGAGCTTCTACCTTAGAATAATGGGGTCTGATTCCAACCAAACATTGTAGACCTCATTAAGGGTGACTTGATAAGTACATATGGTTATATATTCAATAAATGTTGCACCACTTACTTCTGTATTGATTCCCTTTTGCAATTTTGTTAAAAAATATTTCCAAGCATAAAACAATGAACACTAGACTAACTTTAGAAAAACAATCACTGGGAAATATGTCGGACAAAAACAAATAATCTGACTTTCAATTACCATCTTTTCAATGAATGGATAACAACCAAAGGACCATGTCAATGCACCATCAGAAGATTTCGAGCTTCCTTCATAATTCTTAGAGAGATAAAACTGTACCAGAATCAAGATTGGGTTTAAATATGAAGGATGAACCATATTTACCCAGCAATATGTACTTATTAAAATTCCCAGATAGTAGTTTCTACATTAAAATAGCGATAGATGTCACAGTTACTTTGAGTAAGAGTAGTGTATGACCTTTATTTTATTCCACAAAATATTTTCTAGAAAAAATATGTAACATATTCAACTTAAAAAATGGATTAAAGTTTTATCTTTCTTGGACTCTGTATTTGGAGCAGTTGTATTTCCATAATTATATTTGCTCATCCTTTTATTTTCTTTTTTTTTTTTTTTGGTGTTCTCTGTAAGGCCTCAGTTTTGTTTGGTCTTTAAATCCTGAATAAAACACCTAGGAACATGTTTCCATTTGCAGTATTTCCCTTTTAGGTGGAACGGCCACCAGACAGAGAGGCTTTCTGGGCTGCATTCGGTCTCTGCAGTTGAATGGGATGACCTTGGATTTGGAAGAAAGAGCCCAGGTGACTCCAGAAGTGCAGCCAGGTTGTAGGGGACATTGCAGCAGCTATGGGAAGTTATGCCGCAATGGAGGGAAATGCAGAGAAAGGCCCATTGGGTTCTTTTGTGACTGCACTTTCTCTGCATACACAGGGCCATTCTGCTCAAATGGTAAGTGTGGCATTGAAGACTGTAACAGGAAAACATATTCAATGTGAATCAAATGTCTGGCAGTTCTGTCCTTTGCAGCTATTTGAAACAAAAAAAAACTCAGTTTCTGAATTTTTTTGGCAAAGTGTCTGTTGAATGTAAAGAATAGGTACAAGATCCTGGTGTTGAGATAGTATCACGTATTCAAAGATGAAGCCCATCATATCTCATTACTTAAATATTTGACTCATTTCTGAAAAACTAGTGTTTGTTGATGGTAAATCCATTATCACCTTATGTATTTTAAAGTGTTAGTTGTTCAATCTGCTTTTTTTCACCTAATGTTTATGTTCTTAAATTATATGGCTGTTAATAACCTGCCCCTTGGGGCACTTCCTTATTTAAAATTATTTAAAGCGTTACTTTTTTTTGATACAGAGTCTTACTCTGTCACTGTCCCCCAGGCTGGAGTGCAGTGGCGTGATCTCGGCTCACTGCAGCCTCCACCTCCCAGATTCAAGCGATTCTCCTGCCTCAGCCTCCCAAGTAGCTGGGATTACAGGAGCCCACCGCTACACCTGGCTAATTTTTGTATTTTTCGTAGAGATGGGGTTTCCCCATGTGGCCCAAGCTGGTCTCAAATTCCTGACCTCAAGTGACCCTCCTGCCTAAGCCTCCCAAAGAGCTGGGATGAAAGACTGTCAATGTAACTGTACCTGACCCTGTTACTATTATTTTTGTTGAAGACACTCAACAAAGCAAGGATATTTAAGATGCATTGTTTTTTATTTTTATTTGTTTGAGTTTTTAGACAAATATTTTTTCCAGAAATGTAAACAATGTACAATTAAATATCAATGCGTTACATAAATAGACACACTTATGTGTTAATCATACATTTTGTTGTGTGATATGTTGAATATCTGCTGGTGAGATAAAATAGCAGAGTACTTTTCAGCTTCTCATTCTCTGATACACATTGTGGAAGAAGGAAAGAACAATTGTAGGAATAGGTGTTCTGACAGACTTCTATGAATATATAAACATTTATTATTCTTTCATAGTTCCTCATAGAAGACTGACATCAATTTTAATTCAGTTACTTTGTTTAAAGTGTCTCTTGGCTATTAAACCTTTTCTTGAAGGAGACTAACAAAACTTGGCTCTGAATTAAAACAACTCCTGACTTACAAAGAAAGCATGAGGATGAGTTAATAAAAAAGTTGGCCAAATGCACTTTTCAAGACATCTGCTTTTCTCTGGAATAATCTATAATTTACAAATGAACTTGTGATCATAATCATATACTGCTGGTACCATGCTAGGACACTTTTCATGTTTAAAGTGATAATTAAGACCACTTATTTAAAATAACATGTCTTCATTTTCTGGATGTAAATACTTTCCAGTTCATCTTGCTAAGTGCAACCAGAAGTGTTACTACTCTGTATAAACATATTATATTGAACATAAAATATATGTTATAGATAATAAAATAAATCAACAAATAAAAACCCCTAAAATGTCAAGGGAGTCATTACTGTATGATCCAGTAAGCATCATCTACAACTAGCCCTTTTTCAGTAATGGAGAGAAGCAGATTCAAGGATTTAAAACTAGTTATTTCTCCTACCATCCTCTTCATTTTCAAACATATATATTTGGTGTGTGTGTGAGAGACAGAATTTGGGACATTAATCTCATACAAGGAAAATACTACACTTTTGTAAAATGATTTAAAAGAGATTGGTTAGTTCTGTCTGTTGATCCTATTTTTCCCCCTCATGTTAATACCAAACAGCTTTCTTTTTGTAGTGTATAATAACTATGAGAATATGTTTAGACATAAAGGAAAATTTCTGCCTGTCGGTCCTGGGAAAGAAGAGAGTATCTGAAATGTCCTTCCTTCCTATTTTACAGCTAGGATACCCTAGTCTTCTTTTAAGATACACTTCATTTAAGACTAGTGTGTACTATCTACAAAATAATGGATGGGAGTTGAATTTTAAATAAAAAAGTAGATGATCAAGGAGATAGAAGACAAGCCTGGTTTGTGTTTGAACTCAGAGAAGAAAGGGGTAAAATTATACTAGTGCATTAATTATATGTCATTTTAACAGAAAGCCATTTCAAAGATCATTATGAAAGCTCTATTAATTTACTTTATTATTCAATTCCAGTTTGCAGTTGTTTCCTCTTTCTATGCAATTTATTATTTAAAGCAACTAAAATATCAATTATTTTAACCAAAACAAGATCCTTGTACTTAAACATTTTAACCAAAAATATACATGTTATTTCAGAGATTTCTGCATATTTTGGATCTGGCTCATCCGTGATATACAATTTTCAAGAAAATTATCTTTTAAGTAAAAACTCCAGCTCCCACGCTGCTTCATTTCATGGTGATATGAAGCTGAGCCAAGAAATGATCAAATTTAGTTTCCGAACAACACGAACACCAAGCTTGCTGCTTTTTGTGAGCTCCTTTTACAAAGAATACCTTTCCATTATCATTGCCAAAAATGGTGAGTTCATTTTAGATGAGAGAAAATTACATTAGAACACTAGTTCTGTAATATGGATCTTTCTTGTGTTCTTGCTTCTCAAGCTACAAACAGAAAAACAGAGTATGCCTGTTTTTTGTATTTACATTTTTAGTACTATCCTATAAGTCTAATCTAAAAGGATTATTTAAAATGATTAAGATGCCTTTATTTCTTTATAATTTTGATAATTTTACATATGCCAGTGTATAATTTTTATATAAAATGCTTGTTATATTTTATTACTGTTAGAAGCTCCTTGATTATTCCATATGAATATCAATATTTGTTTTGTAGTTCACTTTGAAATCAGGTGTCTTGTTGAACATAAGTATTTCCTGCAAATCAAAGCAAAGAAACACTGAGGGAGTGTTAATAAACCAGCATAATGGATAAGAAGATATCCACAAGATAACCTTTTAGTTGTACTTTTAGTCAAAAAATTGTCATGGTAAAAAAAATAGTATATCCATGCAGTGTTAAGGACATGTTTATTAGGAAATGTGTTTCCTACAGAAAACCAGGGACTGCTGTTTTTCTCTTTTCCGTATCTGGATTAAAGGTAAAACTTTTGGAAATAAATTCTCTGGATAAGGAAAGTAAACATACAAACATGTGACTATATCATTTCAACTAATTCAAATATATCCCAAGGGTACTGAACACCAAAATAAAAATAATATTATTCCTTAAGTGTATTTATCCTTACTGTGCATTTTGAGCTTAACTCTTATCATATATTAGGGCATTTTCTTTGTTAAATGGAAAGATATCTTGTGAAATAAATTAATTGACATCTCTGCAGGCAATTAAATGAGTAGTACTAATTCTGATGGTAAATTTGGCTTAAAACCATTCATCTGACCATTATTTCATTTCAAAGTGTATGACCATAACCTCTTGGGTGTATTTCTGATCCTTAGTAAAATTACATTTTGCCTTTAATGATTTCATTAATTGTTATATTTCCAGAGTGTGAGATATATTTTCTAAAGATTATAAAACCAGAATATTATTACAATATTAAACAGTGGTTTGGCATTTCAAAAACACCTAATATTATTTTTTAAGTGAGAGGCTAGTGCAGAGATTTGCATATGCTTAATCTGAGTTGATTTTTAGAGAAGTAAATTAAAGATTTGCAGGAAAGATAGTGCTTATGAGCAACATACTTGGTTGTGATTTTGAAAATACAGTACTGCAATTTCACTTGGAAACGGACTCCTAGGGATTATGATAAGAAGATATCTTCCAATTTTTCCCTTGAAATGACTAAATAACAACAAAAATGTGACTCGGATTTTTAAGTAAGCCATTCTCACAGTACAATTTTTACTAAAAATATCACTGTTTTCCCCCACTTTAGGAAGTTTACAGATCAGGTACAAGCTAAATAGATATCAAGAGCCTGATGTTGTTAACTTTGATTTTAAAAACATGGCTGATGGACAACTTCACCACATAATGATGAACAGAGAAGAAGAAATGGTCTTTATAGAGGTAATATAGTAAATTCAGCAGAAGCAATCATTGTGATGACTCTCTAGCATGAAGGACCTCAAGCAGAAATTTGATAATGAGCACAAGAAGCAGGCACATTTTCAGTGGTCTTCTTCTGTAGATAATAGACCATCAAATATAGTCAGAATCTTTTTAAGCAATACAATTTTGTTCATTATATTATTAATATTAGATAGTTAAAATGCCAATCTTTTCTAACTTGTTTCTGTGCAGAAGGAAAATGATGTCATAGTGTACTACTGGTAGGACCATTGCTACACTAATGAAACCAGTTTACTTTAGATAAATGCAGTAATAAATCTATCCAAAAATAATGATTGTAATATCAGAATAATTTTTGTTAATGATATGAGTCACAGCAAAGAAAGTGGAATGATTCATGGAGCCAGTTTTTGAAGAAAAGCACTAATAATTTTTTGCTATCCTACACAGGATAGCTTAGCTGCCTACCTCAAATAAAAATACCAAGTAAAAGTGTTAAGGTGAAAAATAACATTTTGTATCTTTTTTGTTGGCTTCATTGATTTTGGATTTCTTATACAGTGGAGAAAAATAAAATGATATAAGGGGATAGAAGGTGGGGTGCGCTGGTATCTGAGGGTAGTATAGAAATAATGTAGAAAAACCTAAGTAGTTACGTTTTTAAAGTTTGTTTTTTTTTCCTCAATGTTTGGGGCCATGCTAACAACTGCCTAATATATCTTTTTCTCTTGTCCTCTTTTGCTTCCTGTCTCCTCAACAAAATGCCATCCATTTGAATGTTTTTATCTCATGTAATAATTTTGTAGATTGATGATAATACAAGGAGAGAAGTTCACCTGGCATCAGGCACAGAATTCAGTGCAGTCACATCTCTGGTACTGGGCAGGATTTTAGGTAAGTTAAAAAAACAACCTTTCCCCTAAACATGGATCAGAAAAGTCATATTACACACACACACAGACACACACATGGACTTCATCATGCTAGAGGAAATCGCTTGCCTTTTTTGATGATGAATTGAGTGATAATCAAGGTAGAGGTATATGCAGCCATGAATAGGGTCTTCCCACAGGATGAGAAAGCATCTTCCTTTGATGGTAACATCACCTGGTCTCTTTCCTGCCTCAATACAGCATGATGAAATATGATATTATTCTCACATTTCAAAAATATTAAATAATAAAAAATAGCAAAGTATGTGTTGATCAGGTGCCAAATATACAAACTTTCCTGTAATGAAAAAACTAAGATTAGGTCTGAAAAATGAAGGAATAATGCAATTGCGTTTTTTCTCGTTAGTTAATATGCTTCAGGTTATGATTTGGATTCTATTTGCCTTGTTGCAGCATTGCCCTTGGCAGTCACGTTTGCTCAGATGCAATCTAAATGCCTTATAATTCTTATTTATTTCTATCAATTACCTTTAATTACAGCACTGGAGTAGAAGTGTACTGTTGCTATTTTAAGATCAGAATATGTTTGCATTTATTTTACACTTGCCAATAAAGACTAAATTAAAAAATATATTTTAATAGATATTTTCTTTTCAGTTATACATAAATGATTAAGAGTATTGCAGTTTCACCTTATTTGTGGGGAGGGGACTTCTTGTAGCCTAATTTTTATTCCTAATTTGGTATTTGACGCTAATCTGAAATATTTTGTCCAAGATAGTAAATGGAATTTTGTTTTTTGACCTTTGTAGTTATTTGTACCTCAATTAATCATTCCTTATGTTCTCTGTACCTAATCTCAGAATCTTCAGAATGTTTGATTAAACCCATAGACGAATGATCAAAATATTGGCTCTTGAGAAGGTTAATAGTTCAGCAAATAAATATTTATAGGCTTTCAAGTACTATGATGAGCACCAAGGTTATGTGTTCTTATTCTCCAAACAAATGGGAAATACCGTGAATTGCAATGTTCTTCCACTATCTATTGTGGACACACAAAAATATATGTGCAAAGTACTTCTTAGATATTTGGAAGCTTAACTGAAAAATTCCAAGGGAGTCTCACAGTGTTATTATATAAATCCAACTATTTAAGACTGACGTGTATCATTTACTCTAAGAATACACATATAACCAATAACATATTCAGCATGAAATGATTCCACTTTATTCTGTAGCTTTAAAGTTGATTCAAATCTTGCCCCCTAATGTATAATTAACAGATAAGACAATGTGCATTCCTAAGTCTGAGCACATGAATATTAGCTTTAGACTAAACTTCAGGTGCAAAAACATGGCTAGGCTCTCCCTTTGTTAAAAACAAAAGAGAATATATTTAGTTATTTTACATTTAGTATTGGGAAGTATTTTTAGCTATTTTAGACTACTCTAGAGGTAAGGACACTAGTGTCTAGCAGACTATTCAGCTCTGGGTATGTAACTAGCTCTGCCTATTTACCTTTGGATATGTAATTAAGGTATTTCTGAACATTTTTTTTTTAAATAACCTTAGAGGGTCTTATTCCATTTATAGCTATGGCATAGCTTAGGAAGCCACAGAGAATTGTAAAAATCTAAACAAACAAGCAGCAACAAAAACAAAGTCTCACCTGTCTTAACTGTAGGACCCATCTGCTTCCCTGTGGATTTCGGCCTTGTGGGAGGTATGTTGTGGGTAATTGAGGAAGGGATGAAAACCCCAGAGAGACCCAGGATGAGGCAAAGATGTAGGGATTATAGGGTGGAGAATCAACCTCTGCAATGAGGCAGTCTATCTGAAAACATCTTTGCTGAACATCAGGCTCATGGAAGACTCAGCTCCTTATTCTGCCCTCATTTAAGCCTACCTTTGTATATAACTATTGTTATTCACAGAATTAAAAATATGTGCAACTATGATTTGAAAGAGTTCTCATCCCCCAAACTCTACATTAGTATAGTAGGTGACATTAATGAGTGGAATCATAAGCTGATACTACATTCACAGATATCAAGAAGAAATATTAGGTAGGTTTTCTGTGCAAGATAGTATACCACTGTGCATAGGAATATATTCAATATATTATAAAACAATTGGAAAGCTGATTTGCATCCTATAAGGAGGATTGTATTAACCAAACAGGAGAATAACATTCAACATATGAATACTCATTTTCTTTTTTGTAAATGAATAAGGGAGATTCCTATTGAATTAAATATGTTAAGGCTTTTACTAAAGAGTTACACATTATTCAGATATGTGTATCACATATACTGAAAAGTAAAAGTTCAAATTGAGCAATGAACTTTATGGTCTAAGTCAACTCACTCTCCTAAAAGTACAAGTGATGATTTATTTAGCATATGCCTAAGATATAGATCTTGACTAGGGACTAATCATTTGTAATTCAAAAAAAGAAAAACAAAAAACGGATAACTTGTGGTCAAATTTTGTGTGGTATATGAATTTATAGTAAAAAGTTACATAGTATATCCTTATATTTTAATGCAGTATATTAATTTATAGTAAAATAGATCAACAAGATGGTTCAAAAGTAGATTTACTAATTTTCCAAAGAGAATTTGTCTGTCTGGAAGTCACTTGTTGTGTTAGACCAGGTCCTCCAAGAAACAGCTGTCAAGACAGGATTAAGCATGTGAGAACTTTATTAAGGGAACAATTCTGTAAGAGAAAAAGGGAAGGAGCTGGCTAAGGCATACAGGAACATTAGATGTCCATGATACTCTGTCTACAAGGGATGGAGAGAGAGAGGGAAAATAAGACAGAAGCATGGATATGTCCTAGGCCAATGTGTAGTTTAAGAAAGATTTAAAAAAATGTTTAGAGAGCCATTGAGTTAAAGTCAGCCTCCAGAGGAGTCCCTTGTTTTCTAGGGATGAGCCTGCCTTATAATGCCTTAGGGTCCCTTGTTTGCCAGGGATGGCCCACCGTTAGTTGGCGGCAGCCCATGGGAATCATGGCCTTGGTAGAAGCATGAGGATGGATTTTAGAGCCCAGCAGTTGGGACCCTTGGTCATTTAATCTCACTGTAGTTGGTGGTCTTTGAGCCACATTCTCATGTTTCCGCACTTATCAAATATGGTTTGCATTTTTGTAAGCCCAGGTGACTCCTTGATTCATATATTAAATACATACCTTGTGATCACCTACCATGTAAATGGAGAATGCCACTCAACAAGGTAGACATTATATCTGCCCTTACAGAGCTTATGGCAGTGTGGATTTAGATAATCATCGTAACAAAATGTCCCTTTGTATCTACATGAGTATAATCTGCTCCAATGTTGTTTTAGACAAAATAGTCTCAAATTACCCTCCAAATTAAAATATATTAAAATGCTTCTACTATTTTATAATTTCTGGATATTTCTTCTAAGGGAGTAACATATAAACCCTGCCAAGTATTTTTGGAGTTGTAATTTGCCTACACTTACAACAAAAGACTTAAGTATATGACTATTCCATGCTCTTTCAGATGGAAACAGAGAAATTAAGGAAATGCTTTCCCTCTCTTGACTTTTTCCAGTACTCATTTCTGAAACGTAGAAAGGATTCTAACGGTAATTTTGAATTGCTGCCCCTGTTAAAAAGCGCTACTAGCAGATAATAAAAAAGGTAGCTGAATTTTAAGAAACAATATCAAACTGCACTATGATGACATGGTAGCCATTTCTAACTACCTCTTACAATTAAAATATAGGAGTGTTTAATAAGTTTGGCAGTAATATATTGATAGTTTAGAGCTACGGTGGGAAGATCAAGGTTTTATTTAAACAGCTCAGTTCAGATCCTCCCATAATCAACAGACTACTTTGCATTTGTTTTTTATATTAAATTTTACGTAAAATTAAGCTCTTGAATTCTATTCCTGGAGACTTTTATATATTAGATTCGTTTCATGATTTCTTTATGTAAAAACCAACAGATTGTTTTCACTCCTTATCAGCTGTAGGTTTTCTATATTAGATTTGATGGTCCATAATAATCATTTCTCTTTTGGGGGGCCACAGAGCTAAGATGTACTCTCAAATTACTGCAGCGGAGATTTAGGCCAGATTTGAATAAAGTGTGTAGACAGCAAGGAAAAGGGACTCTACTCAGTCTCCTCTGAAGAGCTCTAAGAGAAATCTACAATGTGTCAGGAATTCTTTATGTAAAACTTGCTTCAGTGCTCAGAGATGAGGTAAAAGGTGACCTAGGTAAATTTAGGGCTCTGTGATTTTATAAATATATCATGAAATGACTTTCAAAATAATAGATTGGTTATTTTAGAAGCATGTTTTTAAGGAAAGTATAAGTTAGAGCAAGAAAAGTCACAACAAAATCTATCTTACAATCTTTTAAAAAGTGTATCAGTTTCATTGATTTTTAAATTCTTTAATAATTAAAATGTCATAGACTGTCTTCAATGCATAGCATGACTTTCTTCTTGAGAAGGCTTTAGTTGATTCCAGAGGGTTAGCCATTTGTATTGAACCAATCATACCTAGAAACTTATTCTCGTAATCATAATACATGAAAATAGATCAGAGGTGTCATATTCCAAGCATGTTTAAAAACATGCTTTTAAAATAACCATCCAAAGGACATTCATGATGTTGAAAGAAACACATTACCTGATTTTAATAGTAGAACAAATGATAACATGGAAGTTGGGATTTTTGTCAGAAGCATGTATAGTCACAAGCATGTGGTCCCTGTGGGGTGGGCACGTGTATTCCTCTGACAGTGATGTTACATGCAAAGCTTTTTATTTGGCATCCAAGCACAATAACACATGGAATTCTACTTACACTTAAAAAAATACCAAATGTTAAAAGCAAGAGTCGCAAATCCAAAATGATATATTTTCAGGTGCCTCAAATCTAGAAACCTTCATGCAATGATAAAACAAGAATTTCTAAATTAAAAAAGAGGATGGGATGGGCCAGAGGCAGTGGCTCATGCCTATAATCCCAACACTTTAGGAGCTGAGACAGGGGATTGCCGGAGCTCAGTAGTTTGAGATCAGCCTGGGCAACACGGTTAAACTCATCTCTACTAAAACACAAAAAACTAGCTGGGCATGGTGGTGTGTGCCTGTAGTCCCCGCTACTTGAGAGGGGGACTTGAGGGAGGAGAATTGCTTGAATCAGGGAGATGGAGGTTGCAGTGAGTTGAGATTGTGCCATTGCACTCCAGCCTGAGCGAAGCGAGACTCCATCTAAAAAAAGAGAGAGAGAGAAAAAGGGATTTTTTTCTTTTTTTGAGAATCAATGACCTTTTTATATTTTATTGTTAAGGGTTAACATGCAATTCAGGAACATACTTTTATTATTAGTAGTAGGTTGATAACTGATACTAGTGCAGGAGAGAAGGCTTAGGTTTCTATACTTTGTTCTGCCATGTAGTTGCTTACATGCCTTAAAAGCTGCCTGCACCAGGGGAAAGTAATAAAATAAAGCCCTGATTAGGCACTGATACTCATACGTGAGTGAGTTTATTGAAGAATAGCCATCTGTGGAAGGAAGAGAAAGGAAGGGACTGGCTGGGGTGTGGACAAGGATCCTGTGAGGTGGAGAAAGGGCACTGTGCAGCCACAAAAAGATGCTGGATGGTCGATATGATTAGGGGTTCCCAAACTGCAGGCCATGGACCAGTATGGGGGTGCACAGCAGTAGGTGAGTGGCAGGCGGGCAAGCAAGTGAAGCTTAATCTGTATTTACAGCCACTCCCCATCACTTGCATTAACACCTGAGCTCTGCCTCCTGTCAGATCATCCACAGCATTAGATTCTCATAGTTAGGACCCTATTGTCAACCGCACATGCGAGGGACATAGGTTGTATGTTGTATACTCCTTATGAGAATCTAATGCTTAATGATCTGTCACCATCTTCCATCATCCCCAGATGGAACCATTTAGTTGCAGGAAAACAAGCTCAGGGCTCCCATGGATTCTACATTGTGGCCAGTTGTGTGACTGTTTCATTACATATTACAATGTATAATAATAGAAAATAAGTGCTCAATAAATATAATGCACTTGAATCATCCTGAAACCACTCTCCTCCCCATTCCCTTATGTAGAAAAACTGTCTTCTTGAAACTGGCCCCAGGTGCCAAAAATGTTGGTGAACACTGAGTATGATGATATTCCAAAGGACCAATTAGAATCAGAGCAGAGAAATTTGAATTCTACTAGCATTGCCTGTTAAATGTAATGGAGTGTTAGGGATCATTATCATGCCATCATAGTACAATTTCATATTATTACATAAAAATTATCCCCCTTGCTTGATACCTGCTTGTCATGTGTGTTAATGGTGATTGGAGTGAAAAATTGTTGCTATAATTCATCCTCATTTGTAGAGATGAGTACTAAAGGATGGGGAGAAAAGCATTTTCTTTCTTTCTGTTCTTTGTAAAAAGGCCAACAGTCTGATGGCATGTCTTTACTTTGTTCACAATGTATGTAAAGTTCCAATACCAAAGAATGATTTGTCAATCAGCTCCTTAAGATAAATATTTACTAGAAAATTATATAAAAAGATATCTCTCTAGGATATAATTAATTAAACGAAATATACAGCTATAAAGTTTTTTTGCCAATTCATTAAGCTATTACTTATCACAATTCCACCACATGGGAAAAACAAAGATCTCAATTAAGATATTTACATAATCTTATTAAAGTTGTTTAAAATCTCTCATGGGAAAATATGCCCACATTTTGAATAATGGTACAATATAATACACTGTAAAAATGACTGAAAAAAATCACTACTCAAAAGTTGAATGAAATTTATAATTGCTGTTTGTTATTTTTTGTGTCAAATACCTAATGGCACAGGAACACTAACAATAATGTGTTGATGATTTGTGATGGTAGTGGGAAAAACCAGGTTACATCAGGTTAACTTGGTTGACATTTCTCCATCATTAATAGGCCGTACTATATTTGCTTTTTATCTCCAAAACCCATTGTAAAATTAAGTTCTGAGTTCTGTTCATTTTTATGTTAGAGAAGTTTTCTAAAAGCCTGGAGATCATTTTCACTCGTTCTGAGTAGTAGCTTTGGTATATTTAGAGGCGATGACCCATAGGGATCATTTATCTCTTTTGAATCTGCAGAACTCAGGAAGCACACTCAGGTTTCTGCAGTGGCGATTTAGCCCAGATGTAAATAAAGTGTGTGGTCTGAGAAAAGAGGATGTCTACTCAATCTCCTCAGAAGAGCTTTAGAGACAATCTTCCATCTCAAGGATATTTTAAGTAAAACCAGCTTCAAAGCCAAAGGGGTACAAAAGAAAGTTTAATTAGCTTACTTAAGGACGCTGAGATTTTTACATATATCTTGTAAAATGACACTTGAGACAGGTTATGCTGAAAGCAAAAGGGAAGCACTTGTCACTGTAACATAGCTGCCTGTACATAACTTGTGCATTCATCAGGCTTTCAAGTTTACATCTCAGTACAGTAGGTTTGGTTGGCAAACAAATACCATTTATGATAAACTGCCTCTTTATCCACATAGTTTTTCTTTTTCTGTCTGCTTTGCCATTTTACTTTTCCACTAACTCTTTTTGTGTTGCGTCCCTGATGGAATTGCATAAAATAGTAAAAGTGCATCGTTCGGTTCTAGCCTTGGGTCTCTTGATTCGTTGCACTTTTTTTTTTTTTTTTTTGGCAAACCTTGTTTATGGATTAAAGACATTGAGATCTTTCTTCTTAAATGACTCCTTCCCATAGGTAGGACATATAAAGTACTTTGTTTTCTGAGTTTTTATTTTTTTGTTTATGCCACAAGAAATTTCATAAAGCACTCCTTGTAATTGTTTTTACATGTATTGTCATATCTTTCAAAAAACAGTAGTTTCTCTGTCATAGAAGGGCACTTCACCAAATTCTAATTTTTCAATACTCCATTTTTCCTGTAGGCCTTTTGTTAAAAGGTTTCTTCTTTATACATACAGAAGTCATTCCCTTTGTTGGAAAATACACTTGAGGGTTACTTTTTTAACAGGCACAAACACCCAGAAATCTGACTCATTTAAGGATTATTATGACAAGAAACTTATAAAATATGATTGTTTTATCCAGATTTCTGTGAAGCTGGAGACATTTGTCATCAATTTCTCCCTCCACCTGCCCTGTTCTGACTCATTACACTGTGTTGGCTCTCCAGGAGTCAGATAACAGGAAAAACTTATGTTTTTGTGCATTGGGTTATAAGCACAATTGTCAAAGCAGATATCTGATGCTATGTATTTGTAAGGCCAGCTTTCTTTATGAGCAACTTAATATAGCAGTTAATTTTGTTTGGAGTCACTTATGGGAGGATGGCTGCTGAGTTTCTTGTAGTTTCCCTCTACTTCTAATTTGGGTTCTACCCCATTGACGCTTCTGAAATGAGTTGTTGGTGCAGGCGGACAGGCAAGGGGATCCTGGAGGGAACCAGAAAGGAGGCTTTTGTGGGGCTCCCTACCTGTTGGGTTGGAAGAAAGCCCAAGGGCCAGCCTAGAAGACTCTCACGGGGGTAGTTTGAATTGTTTGGATCTTGGGAATTGCTTGCCTTACTGAGGTCCGTGGGGCCCATCGTGATAGATCAGCATTAGAAAATATTAATGTGCCCGTTTTCTATGTTTTTCAAGACACTGAGATGACCTGAGATTTGCGTGATGCCCTCTCTGTCCCAAAGCTGGGTGAAGAGAGGTTTGCTATCAGGGCTGTGGCCTGCAGCTCTGTTCCTGGTCCACCCAGACCACCACACTGTACATGTCCTGGGTGTGAGCCATCTAAGGTGGTCAGTGGCACCAGGAAGCAGATTAAAATGTAAACTAACAAATCAACTCCAGGCTTAAAAGCATTCAACATTGATAAAAGGAGAAGACCACCTTGAGATATCACCTCATGCCATTTAGAATGGTGATCATTTAAATATCTGGAGACAACAGATACTGGAGAGGATGTGGAGAAATAGGAACACTTTTACACTGTTGCTGGGAGTGTAAACTAGTTCAACCATTGTGGAAGACAGTGTGGCGATTCCTCAACAACCTAGAAATAGAAATTCTGTTTGACCCAGGAATCCCATTACTGGGCATACACCCAAAGGATTATAAATCGTTCTATTATAAAGACACATGCACACATATGTTCATAGCGGCACTGTTTACAATAGCAAAGACCTGGAACCAACCCAAATGTCCATTGACGATAGACTGGACAGGGAAAATGTGACACATATACACCATGGAATACTATGCAGTCCTAAAAAAACGATGAGTTCGTGTCCTTTGCAGGGACATGGATGAACCTGGAAACAAACCATCATTCTCAGCAAACTGATGTAAGAACAGAAAATCAAACACCGCATGTTCTCACTCATAGGTGGGTGTTGAACAATGAGAACACATGGACACAGGGAGGGGAGCATCACACACTGGGGTCTGTTGGGGGGGGTACCAAGGGAGGGACAGCAGAGGGGTGGGGAGGTCGGGGAGGGATAATATGGAGAGAAATGCCAGATGTAGATGACAGGGGGATGGAGGCAGCAAACCATGTTGCCATGTGTGTACCTATGCAACAATCCTGAATGATCTCCACATGTACCCCAGAACCTAAAGTACAATTTAAAAAAAAATTAAAAAAAGAAAACTAAACCAAAATGATTTTCTATCCAAATAAAGCTATTCAAGGAGACAGACAATGACATAAATGAGACTTAGTAAGAGTACTTTAAGGAAATTCTTATAAAGCAACAAAAAGACCTTGAGGAGCTAAAAATAAATTTTTTCCCCAAAACTAAAAAATTTAAAAGGAAAGGATCTTTTTTGCTACTTGAATTTCCACCTGGAAGATCAAGTGAATGAAGTATTTGACCCACATAGATTTAAGTCCTAAATAATAGAAATCAGGAGGGAAATAAAATGAATTTTGAGAATATATACAGGAGACCTGATGTGAAGAATTGGCATTCTAAGAGAATAAAAAGGATGAAGTGAAACAGTAGTGTGTGCACAATATATGAAATTCATCAAGCTAAATAAAAAGTTTGTGTCTGCAGATTGAAAGGGCTTATCATGTTCTATGCAGAATATTGAGATAAGATATACACTTAGGAACAATCTGATGAAAACTCCAAAATCACAGGGAATCTTCCAAATTCTGAAAAAGAAGCAATACAGCCAGAAGATGCTGGAGTAATATCCATAGTGTACTAAGGGAATAGAGCTGCAAAAAATGTCACCCTTAAAATAAACACAAAATAGAACCCAATCCATCAGTGTAATTTTCTGATCTAGTTACAACCATCAGATTGTCTAATTTGTTTTTTTCATAGCATTATCAGTCTGTAAAGTTCTCATTTGGTTTCTCTTTCTGTGTTTATTGTCTCCTTCCCTTCCCCCGCTAACATGTAAAATATTCAAACTGCAGGACATTTGTTTCCTGTTTCATTAGCTCTTACGAGGGTAAATATTAACTGATCATGTGTCCATTTTGAGTTTTAGTAGTTCATTTTTTTGTACAGTAATTTTGAAATAGGTAAAATGTTTTCAATTTGTTAAGTGTGGAGCTTTAAAAATATATTTCATATCAGATTAGTACCAGAGAAGTAAATCTTGTCTGGTGGGAAGGGGCTGAAAAGGGAAGATGTTTTAAAGGCCTATGGAAATTTTATTCAACATTTTAACCTTGTAGAAGAAATGTGAAAAGCACTGTCCCAATTATGCTCCTATGATGGTGTATTTCCTTATTAATTTCTCATTAAAGTAAAAAAAACAAAACACTCCAAAAATGTTGTCTTTTTCACATATATATGTGTGTTTAAATGAACATACATTCGAATGAATGACTACTAAGGTGGACTAAGTGATTTCTTTGGTTCCATACACACTGATGAACTGCCTCCTATGTAATGACATTATGCTGAATGTTGGCAGTCATCTTTTTGTTTGAGGAGCTCACAGTCTTGTGTGGAAGCTGTAGAGCGATGCTACCTCAGTACTGTCTCTGTGTAGTAAGGAAGAGCCAGGTGGTCAGAACATGGCTCACTACCAGATCCCCCACAACAGGAAAGCCATATAATCTCTCTAATTTTCCATTTTCTTTTTATAGAAGATGATACTCATAATACTAAATATTTAATCAGGATTTTTATTATTACATAGAAAACACGAATGAAAATGGAGCCCTCCAAAATTCTTTAAAAACTTAGATACAACTGGCCAGGCATAGTGGCTCATGCCTCTAATCTCAGCAACTTTGGGAGGCTGAAGCGGGTGGATCACTAGAGGCCAGGAGTTTGAGACCAGCCTGGCCAATATGGCAAAACCCTGTCTCTACTAAAAATACAAAAAATTTAGCCAGATGTGATGGTGTATGCCTGTAATCCCAGCTATTCAGGAGGCTGAGGTACGAGTCTCTTGAACCTGGGAGGTAAAAGTTGCAGGGAGCTGAGATCATGCCACTGCACTCCAGCCTGGGTGACAGAGAGATTCTGTTTAAAAAAAAAAATAGAGCTCAGATGCCCAGGGTTACTTAAAGTCTAGCTCTCAAGCAAAAATGATTTAAAAAATAAATAAAAGACACTGCAGAAACTCAAAGCAGACTAAAGGAAAGAGTATCTCAACCAGAGAATGGTTTATAAACAAAAGAAGCTCATGATTTGGAATATATTAGGCCAGAGGTCCAGTAATGCCGACAACTGTGTAACCTCAGGTGAATGGTTAAAATTCTGAGCTTAACTGTTCCATCTGTGTGACTTATTCCAGTTACAAGTCTGGCTATTGTAAAGTTTTATCAGTAGCATGCAAATCTTTTAGAACACTAGCTAGCACCTAATATGCACTCATATATTGTTAATATCTATTGCATTGTTTGTACTTTTAATTTAACTTCCTGGGAGCATAGATTCAAGTTGCCCTGAATATACACTTCTATATTATTATATTTTCAAAAGAAAGACTAACGTGCTCATTTTATCTTTCCCTACCTATATACAGTGCAGGGGACAATAGTTCTGTAAGTCCGTTCTCACACTGCTATAAAGAGCTTCCTGAGACTGGGCAGTTTATAATGGAAAGAGGTTTAATCAACACAGTTCTGCATGGCTGGAGAGGCCTCAGGAAACTTATAATCATGGTGGAAGGCAAAGGTGAAGGGGAAGCAAAAACCTTCTTCACATGGGGGTAGGAGAGAGAAGAAAAAAGGAAGAACTTCCAAACACTTATAATAGTATCAGATCTCATGAGATACAACAACAACATGAGTAAACTGCCTCCATGATCCAGTCACCTCCCACTGGGTCCCTCCCTTGGCACATGGGAATTATGGGGATGACAATTCAAGATGAGGTTTAGATAGGGACACAGAGCCAAACCATATCAGTAGTTGTGCTATTTGTTTTTTATCATGCTTGGTGGATGGATGCATTGTATTTTGATGACATTTGAGCCTTTAAGCTCTTCAATAAATTTCCCTTGTTTAGATTTTGTGTCTGCCAAGCAAGGAGTATGTATGATATATTCCTAATGAAAATTGTGAATTAATACCCTAGCATTACAACAGTCTCTGTTCCACAAGAGTCTCATACTAACTAAATTCTCATTAATAGGAGGGAGAGATTATCTGACTTTGGAGGGCACGAATATTTCTGTCTCAGTGACAGGTTATCATTGAAACAGGAAGAAAAGGCAATGGGTATGAAGGGTTTTATGGCTGTATATGAGTAATATGGAGAGACCCTAATAACTTCCAGGTCTGGCCTCAACTGCATGATAGTATCATCCTCCTATAGTATGTTTGGGTGGGGTCATAAAGCATCAGAAAACTTTCAGCCAGAACAAATTGTCAGATTGAAGAACTGAAAACAGAAATCTAAAGGCTCAATTTTTCTCTCTGGTTTCTGTTACTTTCGTGGCGTAAGTCTTGAAAACTGTACTGAACTTGTTTTCAAATCCAGGATGCACCTCTTGATATTAACTACAAACCCTAACATAAATACATTGCAGTAATCTATTTTTAAATTAAAAATATTATGACACTCTCATTACTTCTTAACCTGACCCATTCTTATGCTTTAATTGTTTCTGGAGAGCTTACCATATTATTTTTAATAATCCGTGCTTAAAAACTTGACTTCATTAAATGGGAAATCTCACCCATAGTTGTGAAAGACTAATGGGTTTTTATCTTTTTAGTAAAGACAGAATTAAAGGGGAATTTGATAGCTTTGTATTTCTTGCTATTGCATTAACAAGTTCAGGATACTCCATTTCTGTCATTCCCTGTTTTCTATTTTCACTATTAACATTCTGGTGTGTTTTTTGGATTTGCAGAACACAGTGATGTAGACCAAGAGACTGCACTGGCAGGTGCTCAGGGCTTCACAGGCTGCCTCTCTGCAGTGCAGCTGAGTCACGTGGCCCCTCTGAAGGCAGCTCTGTACCCCAGCCATCCAGATCCTGTCACTGTTAGAGGACATGTGACCGAGTCCAGCTGTGTGGCCCAGGCTGGCACGGATGCCACATCAAGGGAAAGGACACACTCATTTGCAGGTGACTTAGGGTTCTTCCTCTACTCAGTCACAAAGCCAGCTTGCCCATGGAATTTAGAAAACTTCTCATGTTGCTCTCAGGCTACCTTCTCAAGATGGCTTCTTAAAGTTGGTTTTATTTGTTTAGCTTTTAAATTTCTTTCCTATTTCTTTTCTAGATGCTCAATTTCTTATTTATGAGGGTCAACACCATTGACATTGCTGAAATTGAAAATAACAGAGATCCCACATTCACCTCCATAATTCTTTCTGGTTTAAAACATTTATGATTTTTTCAAAATTTCTTCCTTTTGCTTGCCTATATCACCTTCCTCCTTTGTTGTGCTTTAAATGCAGATCATTCTGGAACAATCGATGACAGAGAGCCCCTTGCTAATGCAATCAAAAGTGACTCTGCAGTAATTGGAGGTAATATAAAGCATGAATGAGCTCTTCTTTGGGTCTTCTTATTATTAATCATGATGGTAAATATTTAGCATTGCAGAAACTGTAAAGAATCTGCACATACTCCAAGTGCCAGGCACTGAATCCTGAGGACAATGGGGTGATTTATTGTTTGTACTGGATTGTCTTTAGAATCTTCCTGAATTCTCTGCTTCCTTGGAGCAGGGAATAAATTTCACTGCTTTTTTATTATTTATTTTAAAAATTAAATAAATAATTGACAATTTCACTGAAGCACTGCATTAAAAGATTAATTTCTAACATGCATAATAATGAATATTATCAAGCTTGAAAATAACCACCTGTAATCACTAGAGAATTCTGAACATGTTTGAGTAAGTGTCATTTTTCTTCACTTCTTGGACACATCACTGCTTCTAGAAAGGTTCACCCAAAAAGCAGAAAAAAACTTGAGATTAACACTAGAAGTATATATATTTTGTATTGCCTTAAGTCTTAAAAAAGGGAGTATTTGTATAGTAAACTATTTAAAGATGCTTCCATCAACTAAAGATTACACTTTCAGTTGTTTTTTAAAAATATTAGATTAATGAAGTAAAACTGATTAGTAATAACTTTAATTGCAGAATTAACACAAAAACTTTTAAAGTATATCTCCCTGGCAATGTGACAGCATATTCTCTGAGATATATATATTTTTTCAAAAGCAACTCAAAAAACAAGCCTTTTTTCTTCTTGATTAATGCTCTTAAGAATGTTATTAATCAGATTATTGAAATATTAAGTGGTTTACCTTTCTTTATACTCTGAATATGATATGGAGATATAAAGTAAACAATTACTCTGTTGCATTGTCATGGAGATATAATTTTAAAGATTTTGTGCCAGTAATATGATTATTCATATACTTGGGCAATTTTTATGGCTTTATACCTGATTCATTTGGTTGTATTTTGTATACTCATCTAAACATATTCTGCTTTCAAGTAGTTAGGATTTTATTTAGACAGCAATTGCTACTGGTCAAATCTTTGTGTGGATATTAACTCCCCCATGCTATTTCGGTTCCTTTCCTATTTCTCAAATTAACAATGTGCAAATTAAAGATATAAAAAATAGGATTCCCATTTAATCACCTAACATGAAAAACAAAAAGTACCCAAAACAAATAACAAAAAACTCTATTTGAAAAGTAGTTAATAATTGGATGTCTAAAAGAAATACATTATACAGTAAAAGTTTACTTAAATCTGTAATATTTACAATGTGCCCAAAAGTCTAAGCTAGAATTTCTGGTCAAGCAAGTTGTCTCAGTCTTATAATATTGCCTTTTCCAGACATTCAACCAGCATAGATTCAAGTAAATACAGACACAGAGATAGACATAAATATAGAGTGGTGTATAGTCATCAAGCCAATGCTAGAACAAAATATTTAATCTTTAGACCATTGTTGTTTTGCTCAGACATCACTGGCAAGATTTACCGAGTTAAACAAGAAGTGCATTGATACCTCATTATGTTATTCTAGAATAGAAACAAGTTACAGTTCATCTGTGAAATTCTCACTTAGCTCAAATTCATAGGGCAGAGACAGACACTGTGGAGGGTTTGTAGTTCAGGGGCTTTCCAGGGTTCATGAAACTAGTGATGTCTGGTTTTGATCATTTCAGAGACTGAACTTCATTTCATAGAAGCAAAGTGTCTGCTAATAGCCCTGTAACCTCTGAAGACCTTGTCTGGGCCATACACAGTTTATCTGCTAAATCACAGTGTATCATCCTCCAGTATGTCAGGCAATCTGGTAGAACTGTGGTATAATTCTTTGTTCATTGTCTAGTTACTTATTAATTGCACCCACTATGTAATAATAATTAGTCCATCCAAGGATCTTCCAAATTGGCAAATCCCCCTGTGTTCTACTTCTTAGATGATTTTTTTCACTTAGAAAATGGATAGTATGAGGTTATTAATTTAAAAATGCATTTAAAAGTGATGACCTAGATGTGGTAGAGGGTTTCTGGCCAGGCTACCCAGATACAAATAGACAGATTTAGCCACAGAGAAAGCTATATATACATCTTCATAAAAGCACATTCACACAGTGCTTTAGGTGCAGCATCATAGAGGCTGGCCACATTTTATTCATAACAACTATTTTTTATTTTTATATTTTTGGTATAACATGTGTGATCAAAGTTTTTCTTGAGCACAACAAATCCTGGCATAACATTTTCCCCAAATTAAGTGCTAAATTACATACATGGAACAAACATGTTCCAGAGACCATCCATGATTTTGACTGTCTAGATATTCTGTCTAGGCCAATGTAATGTCCGTTTTATAATTGCAGTTGTCTGATCTCTATATCATATTTCAGAAGTTTTCACATTGAAGTTGTTCAGAATTTTTCTCTTCAAGCCAGAGGCCTATAACTAGCCCTTAGAAATATTTATAGCAATTCAACTGATTCTTTTCTATAATGAGAGGCAAAATATGTAACAACAAATATTCTGATTAAAGTTATTTATTAACGTGACTAATAATAACAAAAACAATCATATTCATTAATGAATTCTTGAGATTTAATATACAGAATTTGGTCACCACATTTATATTAATCAACAAGGAATTGTTACCTTTCTCAGGGAAGGTTGATCTAGCCAAAAATTGGCTTGGCCATTGGACATGCTACAATTGGCCAGGGTGAAACTGCCTAGCAGATTATATACACAGGAATCTATTGTGGTTAATAAAAGCCTTCAAATCTTTGATTTACTTGCACTCTGTTACAGTTGTATACATCTACTTTAGAATGGAGTCTTAGTTTTGCCATATGAGATTTGATTCACATTGCTATTTTCATAGTACCTAATTGTATCTAAAAAAAAATGACATTAGTTTGTACCTCCACTGATATTATCAGAAAATTCTTTAAATAGTAAACAACTCTCACACTCTTGGTGACAGAAAGTAGTTTTCCAAATTGTATTTTTTATTTGAAAGCTTGAATTTTATCATTCACAAGATATTCTGTAATTGTTTTTCTTGAAGTGACACATTTACTTCATTCATTTTAGAGAAAATGCCCACCAAATACTCAAGTCTGAACAACCGTAGTTTGTCTTTTAGTCATTCTTTCAAATAAAAATGATGTTACCTGAAGCAAAAAGCAACTAATTCAGTTCACAACTCAAAGGTTTATATAAGTGCTTTTTTTTCCTGGAGACAATGATCATACTTCAGAGTGCACCAGAAGTACTTTATGTGTATTTCCCATTTTAACACACAAAATGTTAGAAACACTTGCAGCCAAGGGTCAAGATTTAATTACATGAATAATTTTTACAACTTCATTAAGAATATTCTTAAATAAATTGGACTTTTTTTTTCTCTTTTTCCAACGCTTGGCAGTGTAATATTTTCTACTTCATGAATTCAGTGACCACTATTACTGAGTTGTGTCCTTGCCTCAATCTGTGCTAAGTACTAGGAATTTTACCTAACCTTGTTTTATACCAAATTGGGGTCAGTATTAAAATGGAAATGGAAATGTCAACACAGTGAAAAAGACATCTTAGAATTATCATAAAAATAGTTTTGAGCCCATGTGTGCTCTCAAAGTGTCCCAGGGACCACCGTGGGTTTACAGATCATATTCAGAGGACTGCTGACTTAATATAATGTCAGCGTTGGTAACCACTGGCATAGTTAAGAATTGCAGGACTTAGAGAATTTGTATTTACAACCAGAAGTGTTTTTAAAAATTCCACATATAGAAATAATTTAAGTATATCTATTTATCTATGTTTTACTAGTCAGAATGATTTATTTACATCACCCATTTCTGCTATTCAACAGTATAACAAATAATTGAATAACAACTTTATAAAAATTTTTACATATTTAATCACAAAACACTTTAATCATTTTATGTTGTTGCTACTACTCTATAATTTCAGAATAATTAAAACTAATATGAAGTGGCCACATGGTCCTAGAGACATGTAGGTAATACCTTGTGTTAAATATAAATGCACCAAGTAAATCCGATATGGTATGCATTTAAAATAAATGTAGGTGAACCCACAAGGCTGATAGAACTCAGAAATAAACTCAACATACAATGGTACTTCTTGAACAAGAAATCTCTGAAGTTTTTATATTTTCATTTGTATATAGTAGATGCTTATGTGGAAAATAATATTATAATGACTTACTAAGCAATGATGTCAGCATAGTTTCTATTCGGACAAAAATTCTGACTTTATGTTTCTTTTCTCTCCCTAGGTCTGATAGCTGTTGTGATTTTTATCTTGCTTTGCATCACTGCCATAGCCGTTCGCATTTATCAGCAGAAAAGGTTGTATAAAAGAAGTGAGGCAAAGAGGTCAGAGAACATAGACAGTGCTGAGGCTGTTCTGAAAAGTGAGCTTAATACACAAAATGCAGTCAATGAAAATCAGAAAGAGTACTTCTTCTGATTGGCAGCTATGATTTAACATATAATTATGACAGTTTGTTTTAATAGCCAGGGTCTCTCAGTGGACAAACAAATGCTCTTACACTGAATGTACAGGCAGTGGGTTTGCAGCACTGCTATCTTGCCAGGTCCAGGCTTGGGATGGCTCCAGGAAGCCTCGTCCAGTAACGTATTTCTCATAGCATTCATTTTATGGAACAAGAAATTAGATATTGCTGTTAATTTGCAACTGTTCTGGTATGATCTAAAACAAGTTTAACCTGCTTAATGGCTACAGTTTTTACAAGTGAAAACCATAGCCTTGGTCTCTTAACCATGTAATACCTAAGTTTTGTTAGAGGTAAAAATTAAATTTGGACTATAATGACCTTGCTTTATTTACGAACATTTGCTGTGATTGCTTTTATCTTCCCATGGTGTTATTCATAGACCTGGAAATGCTTCTCAGATCCTGTTTGGCCGGCGTTTGCATCTTCAGTGGCCACAAGCATAATAAAGCCCCTTTGCCTTTCTCTGTATTATATTCAATACAATACATCAATAGTCTCGAAAAAATGTTTGTTGTCGTTGCTTTGTTGGTATTGCTCATTTTTCTATTTGTCTCTTCTTAATAATGTTGAATACATTTGGTTTTGAGTGTCAGACTTCAACTCTGAAAATGCAAGTTGTATTTGACAAGACCCAGAAAGTACAATGGTCATTAGTATGTAATGTCTTTCCTTTTAAAAACGTTTTCCAATCAATTTGCTACCATTGTTTGGTGGTGACGCTACTTGAGACCCTGAGTAATGCCAGTTTCCCAAAGAATGTAAAATGTTTTCAACTAAACTTGTTGATATATTTAAAAAATTCCTAACACAGCAAAAAGTTATTTTTTAATTTACAAGTGTAATACCTCAAATGAAATATACTTCTGATGATATTTTCCCCAAACCTTATGTCAGTTCTTTATTGGTTTACGTTTCTGTTTCTCTAAAGTTTATCACAAAATTTGCCTTGATCTTCAATGATTATACTTCACGAATCATCTTATGTATTACCAAAAAAAAAAAAAAAAAACAAAGAGGCAAATTTAAGTATTGAGTTCCGTTTCCCAATCTGAAATATATACCCCTTTGGGTGTACATTTTGCTGTGCGTAGACTTCCAGTACCTACTTTTTGAAATCTGAGCTGCAACCATCAGTGATCTACACAGTCAGTAATTAAAGAATGCACACTCTACAGGGAGATAGCATCTTAAATGATCTGTACTGGATTTGTCATTCTAGATACTTCTTATCTGAGACAATGGGGTTAATTTCTCAAAAATTACCAAGAATCAGTACAACTTGCTGAATGGTAACATTCAGAATGGTACATTCTGGTCAGGGTGTATTATACAGTAGGATATCAAAGAATGATTAATAATCTTATGAAACTGTTACGATAATTAATCCTGAGACCATGCATACAAGGAACTATCTTTGAATTCCTTAAGCCAATTATACAGTAAAGGCACTCTATTATCCATACTCACACCTTCAAGTGCCTCCCAAGTAAATATTGGATTTCTTAGTTTGTCTACACCAGAAGGATCTGGAAATATGTAAATTTAGCATTAGTATTATCTTATTTTCTGTATTTTCCTTGTTACCTCTTATAAAACCTGCCTCTTTTTTTCTCATATCATTACATCCAAATTGATGTTTCTGTAAATGTCTGACTAAATCTTAAGAACCTGAATTAACATAGTAGTTTAGGAAGGATGAAGGACCTATGTTGGTAAATGGTATACTCTTTGACTGGTAGGCCTATGGTGACAAGTGAAGGATTTAACATAGAAATGGTATTATTTGATATAAAGCTGAATGCAAACATCATTATAGCTCTGAATCTTTTGCAAATGTT
The DNA here is from genome assembly GCA_004027715.1 of Plecturocebus donacophilus. NCBI lineage: Eukaryota > Metazoa > Chordata > Mammalia > Primates > Pitheciidae > Plecturocebus > Plecturocebus donacophilus. The sequence goes on along the minus strand of PVKP010004142.1, from coordinate 32,021 downwards.
ATTTAATAGCATTATTAACCTCATTGGTAACTGGCCTCTAGAGAGGTTTATTGGTAAAGCCTCATAGTCCTCTATGTCTACACTGCAAGAGACTCAACATAATGGCATAAAAATGCATTGGCACATACTATGCCATGACTTTGATTTCCTGATTTGTAATCTCTTCTTTTATTATTAATAAAATGCATTTTTGAACTAAAATGCAAAACAGAAGTCAATCATTTCAAAATTATCTTTCAGTAGATGCTTTTGACCTTCAGAATAGCAGAGTCCCTCATAGAATTGGACAGCACTGACATTATTTAGTGCGAACAGTTTTATAGATGAAAAGTCCAAGATGCAGTGATATCATTTGATGTTCCCAAGGGAACACATATCAGTGTGTAAGTGCCGAAGTTGTGACTACAATGTCCTTTTACTCCACGTGATATTGATCTTAGTGCTTCCAAGACCTGGAATTTTGGCAATTATTTAGTGGTGTAGAAAAATCTGGAGGATCTTGATATTCTTTTTGTTTACAATGATCTATATTTCTATAACTTATCCATTATCTTTTCTAAATGAACATCAACCTTGCTTTGATAGGTCATTGCTGTTGCTAAGTTTGGCTTTCTTTTTAAAAATATTTGGTAGGTTTATGGTCCTTGACTGCAGGAGAGACAATTATTACTGCTGAAGCACTTTTATATAGGCTTTGTGAAATCCACAATAAGAATTAGATGTCACTGAGGGAGTCATCAAATATTTTCCTCCTGATAGAAGGATAAGTTAGACACATCCTAAATCAATGCATGTTCAAGCGAGTCATTTGATTTTCAAACTTATGTATCAACTAAATGATGAATAGACTGGATACCTTCAATATATTCTGGTTGTCTTCCACTTTTCCAAAGTCTGGATGCGAGACGGTGGTAACATGAAGGATAAACTTTAGAAGCTGAATGTCTTTGTGTTGGAATGTGGGTGCGTGAACACATTTGTGTGTGCAAGAAATAAGAAGTGAAGATAAGGGAACAAAGTAGTGTGCATATAATGTGATTCAGAAAGCTGGAGCTTGGCTTGGAAATTTGCAAATAAAAACAAAATGAGATGGAAAATAAATCTGACCTACAATTATAATGGATTTTCCAGCACAATCTTTAAAAAATCTGTTTTTCTATTTTAACATTGTGTTTAAATATTTATTAAAAATACATGCACATATTTTAGAAATTAAACAGCTCAAGAATGCTTACCAAAAGAAAATAGCTTTCCATTGCCAGATCCCCTCCGCATCACTTACAAGTCTTTTAACTGTCTCTTTAACTCTCTCTACATTTATAAATAACCCACTGCTATGGTGTAGGTTCCCTGGGAAGCAAACTTTGAGACCGAGATTACCTTGGAAGAAGTCTTTTTGGGGCTACTGTAGAGATTAATGCCTGTTGAAGAAAGGATGATGTGGGATGGGGCAGATGGAGAAGCAGACTGTGGGTCACAACAAGGGATCAGCTGACCCTGCTGACATGGTCCTTTAGTGATATCCTGATTTCGGGTGGAGGAGATGGGAATTTATACTCCTGTATTGACCAGGCATTGGATGTTAACTGCTTGGTGAAGTGGGCATGAACTTGGACAAATGGCTCTTTTCAGCTTAGGTGGTTCCTGAATTGGGAGGACAAACATGACCAGCAGCTGGGAAGAATAAATTGCTGAATCCTGAAATAGGCATCTGAGTGGCACAGTACAGCATCTCTGAAGATTTCCCCCCTGTGCTAATAAGAACCACCTGCTTCCTATGAGTTCCGGGAGCGGCTCCTTCAGAACTCTAGTGAGTTTCATGTCTTGGACAGGAAGGAGGAGTATGGAATAAATCATAGACCCTAACCATTGCAGGTAGTCTCTTGGTTGTGACTTGTATTCATCCTCTTCCTCCTCAACCATGCACACCTGGTTTGATATCTGCAGCTGACAACACTACAAGGTTTTTGAACCCTTGTGTACAATGACCTTCTCAGGGTATATCTGCTGCGCTTTGGCAGTTACATTAAAATTGATCAAAGAAGTATCAACATGCAAATCACAATTCTCCCTTCCTCAGAGTGTAATGGCAGCTCCCTCACTTACTGTTGGTTAGAGACAGTTACTCCTCACATGGTCTCTCAGAAAATCTTGAATTAGTGAAAGATCTACATTACAGCAAAGGATAAGAGGGAGTGGGCACACTGCCATGAAATATGCTGGTCCCGTCACATAGCATACTACCGGAGGGGCTCTGTAGACCCCTCAACAGGTAGTGGTAGCCAATGGCTTGCAGACAGTAAAGGAAATCCATACCTGAAAAAAGTAATAATCATTTATTTTTATTTTTTAAGTTTTTATTTATTTATTTTTACTTATTGTACTTTAAGTTCCAGGGTACATGTGCAGACATGCCGGTTTGTTACATAGGTATACATGTGCCATGATGGTTTGCTGCACCCATCACCTCATCATCTATGTTAGGTATTTCTCCTAATGCTATCCCTCCCTAATCTCCCCACCCCCTGCTGTGCCTCCCATAGCCCCCCACCCCCCAACAGGCCCCAGTATGTGCTGCTCCCCTCCCCGTGTCCATGTGTTCTCATTGTTCAGCACCCACTTATGAGTGAGAACATGCAGTGTTTGGTTTTCTGTTCTTGTGATGGTTTGCTGAGAATGATGGTTTCCAGATTCATCCATGTCCCTGCAAAGAACATAAACTCATCGTTTTTATGGTTGCATAGTATTCCATGGTGTGTATGTGCCACATTTTCTTTAACCAGTCTATCATTGATGGGCATTTGGGTTGGTTCCAGGTCTTTGCTATTGTAAACAGTGCCCCAGTGAACATACTTGAGCATGTGTCTTTACAATAGAACAATTTATAATCCTTTGGGTATATACCCAGTAATGGAATTGCTGGGCCAAATGATATTTCTATTTCTAGATCCTTGAGGAATTGCCACACTGTCTTCCACAATGGTTGAACTAATTTATACTCCCACCAACAGTGTAAAAGCTTTCCTATTTTTCCACATCCTTTCCAGCTTCTGTTGTCTCCTGATTTTTAATGATTGCCATTCTAACTGTTGTGAGATGATATCTCAGTGTGGTTTTGATTTGCATTTCTCCAATGACCAGAGATGATGAGCTTTTCATATGTTTGTTAGCTGCATAAATGTCTTCTTTTGAGAAGTGTCTGTTCATATCATTCACCCACTTTTTGATGAGGCTGTTTGTTTTTTTCTTGTAAATTTGTATAAGTTCTTTTTACATTCTGGGTAGCCCTTTGTCAGATGGGCAGGTTACAAAAATTGTTTCCCAATCTGTTGGTTGCCAGTTTACGCTAATGATAGTTTCTTTTGCTGTGCAAAAGCTCTTAAGTTTAATTAGATCCCATTTGTCTATGTTGGCTTTTGTTGCCATTTCTTTTGGTGTTTTAGTCATGAAATCCTTGCCTATGCCTATGTCCTGAATGGTATTGCCTAGGTTGTTTTCTAGGGGTTTTATGGTGTTAGGTCTTATGTTTAAATGTTTAATCCATCTGGAGTTAATTTTCGTGTAAGGTATAAGGAAGGGATGCAGTTTCAGCTTTCTGCTTATGGCTAGCCAGTTTCCTGAACATCATTTATTTAATAAGGGATCCTTTCCCCATTACTTGTTTTGGTAAGGTTTGTAGCCTTGTAGCTTAGTTTGAAGTCAGATAGTGTGATGCCTCCAGCTTTGTTGTTTTTGCTTAGGATTGTCTTGCCTATACAGGCTCTTTTTTGGTTCCATATGAAGTTTAAGGTGTATTTTTCCAGTTCTGTGAAGAAAGTCAATGGTAGTTTGATGGGGATAGCATTGAATCTATAAATTACTTTGGACAGTATGGCCATTTTCACAATATTGATTCTTCCTAACCATGAGCATGGAATGTTTTTCCATCTGTTTGTGTCCTGTCTTACTTCCTTGAGCAGTGGTTTGTAATTCTTTTTGAGTAAGTCCTTCACATCCCTTGTTGGTTGTGTTCGTGGGTGTTTTATTCCTTTGTAGCAATTGTGAATGAGAATTCACTAATTATTTGGATCTCTGTTTGTCTGTCATTGGTGTATAGGTATGCTTGTGATTTTGCACATTGATTTTGTATCCTGAGACTTTCCTGAATTTGCTTATAAGCTTAGGGAGATTTTGGGCTGAGATGATGGGGTCTTCTAAATATCAAATCATGTTGTCTGCAATTAGAGACAATTTGATTTCCTCTTTTCCTAATTGAATACTCTTTATTATTTTTTCTTGCCTGATTACCCTAACCAAAACTTCCAATACAGTGTTGAATAGGAGTGGTGAGAGAGGGCATCCTTGTCTGGTGCCAGTTTTGAAAGGGAATGCTTCCAATTTTTGCCCATTCAGTATGATATTGGCTCTGGATTTGTCATAAATAGCTCTTATTATTTTGATGCATTCCATCAATGCCTAGTTTATTCAGAGTTTTTAGCATAAGAGCTGTTGAATTTTGTCGAAGGCCTTCTCTGCATCTATTGAGATAATCATGTGGGTTTTGTCTTTGGTTCTGTTTATATGATGGATTACATTTATATTTTGCATATATTGAACCAGGCTTACATCCCAAGGATGAAGCCAATTTGATTGTGATGAATAAGCTTTTTGATGTGCTGTTGGATTTGGTTTGCCAGTATTTTATTGAGGATTTTCACATCAATGTTCATTATGGATATTGTCCTGAAATTTTCTTTTTTTAGTTGTGTCTCTGCCAGGTTTTAGTATGAGGATGATGTTGGTCTCATAAAATGAGTTAGGGAGGATTCCCTCGTTTTGTATTGTGTGGAATAGTTGGAGAAGGAGTGGTACCAGCTTCTGTCTGTACATCTGGTAGAATTTGGCTGTGAACCCATCTGGTCCTGGACTTTTTTTGGTTGATAGGCTATTAATTGCTCCCTCAACTTCAGCCCTTGTTATGTGTGTATTCAGGGATTCAACTTCTTCTTGGTTTAGTCTTGGGAGGGTGTAAGTACCCAGTAATTTATCCATTTATTCTAGATTTACTGTTTATGTACATAGAGGTGTTTATAGTAATCTCTGATGGTAGCTTGTATTTCTGTGGGATTGGTGGTGATATCCCCTTTATCATTTTTTATTGCATCTATTGTGTTCTTCTCTCTTTTCTTCTTTATTAGTCTGGCTAGCAGTCTATTTTGTTGATCTTTAAAAAAAAATGGCTCCTGGATTTATAGACTTTTTGAAGGGTTCTTTCTATCTCTACCTCCTTCAGTTCTGCTTTGATCTTAGTTATTTCTTATCTTCTGCTAGCTTTTGAATTTGTTTGAACTTGCTCCTCTAGTTCTTTTAATCACGCAGTTAGCTTGTCAATTTTAGATCTTTCCTCATTTCTCTTGTGGGTATTTAGTGCTATAAATTTCCCTCTGGACACTGCTTTAAATGTGTCCCAGAGATTCTGGTACATTGTGTCTTCATTCTCACTGATTTCAAAGAATATCTTTATTTCTACCTTTGTTTCATTATTTATCCAGTAGTCATTCAAGAACAGGTTATTCAGTTTCCATATAGTTGTGTGGTTTTGAGTGAATTTCTTAATCCTGAGTTCTAATTTGATTGCACTGTGATCTGAGAGACTGTGTGTTATGATTTCCATTCTTTTGCATTTGCTGAGGAGTGTTTTACTTCCAATTACGTGGTCAATTTTAGAATAAGTGCATTGTGGGACTGAGAAGAATATATAGTCTGTGGATTTGGGGTGGAGAGCTCTGTAGATGTCTGTTAGATCCACTTGGTCCAGAACTGAGTTTAAGTCCTGGATATCCTTGTTAATTTTCTGTCTCGTTGATCTAATATTGGCAATGAGGTATTAAAGTCTCCCACTATTATTGTGTGGGATTCTGAGTCTCTGTAGGTCATTAAGGACTTGCTTTATGTATCTGGGTGCTGCTGTATTGGGTGCATGTATATTTAGGATAGTTATCTCTTCTTGTTGCCTTGATACATTTACCGTTATGTAATGCCCTTCTTTGTCTCTTTTGATCTTTGTGATTTAAAGTTGGTTTTATCAGAGACTAGGATTGCAACTTCTGCTTTTTTTTCTCTCTCTCTCTATTTGCTTGGTAAATTTCCTCCTTCCCTTTATTTTGAGCCTAGGTGTGTCTTTGCACATGAGATGGGCCTCCTAAATAGAGCACACTAGTGGGTCTTGACATTTTATCCAGTTTGCCAGTCCGTATCTTTTGATTGAGGCATTTTGCCCATTTACATTTAAGGTTAATATTGTTATGTGCGAATTTGATCTTGCCATTTTGATGCTAGCTGGTTGTTTTGCCCATTAGTTGATGGAGTTTCTTCATAGTATTGATGGGCTCCACAATTTGATATATTTTTGCAGTCGCTGGTACTGGTTGGTCCTTTCCATGTTTAGTGCTTCCTTCAGGAGCTCTTGTAGGGCAAAACAGCGTGGTACTGGTACAAAAACAGAGATATAGACCAATGGAACAGAACAGAGGCCTCAGAAATAACGCCACACATCTACAACCATCTGATCTTTGACAAACCTGACAAAAACAAGCAATGGGGGAAAGGATTCCCTATTTAATAAGTGGTGTTGGGGCAAGACTGTTGTCCATTTCAGGTAAGTGCAAACTGTTTCTAAATTTCTTTTCTAATGGGTTTGGAAAATGAAACATTGTTCAAGTTATTTAGTCACCTGAGACCATGTTAATATGTCCTGGCTAAAGAACCACATCTGATGGAGCAGCTTCAGTCAGGACTTCTGCTTGTTTAAGTTTGTGGCAGACCATTGCTGTTCTCAGCATCCTCTCGTTCCTTCGGGGGCTAGATCATCAAATTACCTGGAGGTACTATGGGGGCCACTGACTGCATGTTTTCAGTCATTAAGGATAGCATTAATCTTTGTCCCTCTGCCCCCCAGCATCCATTTGCCATTTTGAACAGTGGAGCTGGGGAGGGAATAGTTTCTGCCACTTGGATTATTTTACTGTCACTGCTCTTCTTATGTCACCACATTGTTTGAGGAACCAAAGTGGGGACAGTATCAGCACTAGGGAAATTCATTCTAATTATATACTTGGAGACCAGGGAAATGACTACTGCTGGGTCCATTGGCTTGGCCTGAGCCAGGACTCTTTCCTGGTGCCAATATACCTGCACTCTTAAGAGGGATGGGGATAGACCAGAAGAAAGCTCTAGTTTTCAAGATCTACTCAGACCCTTTGTCCAATATCGTTGAAATGTTTGTCTATTCTCCTTTCTCCACATGATGTATAGTTATTGTAGTAAATGATCATCATTCCTTCTGGAAAAGACAGGGGAATCACTAATATATACACTCGTGGGAATGCTGCAGCATCCTTCGTCCTGCAGATCTTTCTGCAAACATTCCTGCGCGCTCTCTTATATATAGTGAAGTCTAGGTTTGAAAACTGACTCATGTTTAAAAACAAAGGATTGTTACTTTAAAAAACTTTGAGACAATAAGCACGTTACAGAAAATTTGGAAGTGTGATACCTTTTTACCATCTAATCTCCAGACCTCATAGATTCACTAGCTGTCCCAATGATGTATTTTGTAACAAAAGGATCCACTTTAGAATCATGTGTTGCATTCAGTTGTCATCTATTTTTAGTTCACTTTTGGCTGTAAGAATTTATTAGGCTTTCCTTGACTTCCACACCCATGACATCTTTGTGAAGGTTATAAACCACTTACTTAGTATCACAGCCCTCTGAGTTTGGCTGATGTTTCCTCTTGATTACTTTCAGGTTATTCATATTAGTCAATGATAGCACTGAACTGACACTGTGTTTTTCTCATTGCATCTTAACAGTGGGTGCGGTGCATAATTTCAATTTATTCAATAACTGATGATGATCACTCTGATAAAGATGGTCTGTAAGGTTTCTCCACTGTGAGGTTACTTCATCTCTATCCCCCAACTGCAGATGCCAACATTTTTCTGCTGCACGTTCGTGAGTCTGCCACTGTGGTGTCAATGCATTCTTCACCTGCTTCTCTCAAGGCTGCTTCACAGCTGTCAACCCAAGGCTTCCTTTCTTCTCATGCTGTGAATTCCTTCCATGTCATTCCTGATGTATCTGTTGAATCCCCAGTGTCTTCCTCCTTATGCCTTTCTCATGCTCTATTGACTCACTCATTTTGATGAAATAAATCTTGCAGTTCTTTCCAGAGAAAGAATATGTAGGAGGCAAGCATTCTGAAAACTTTTATGTTCATAAATATATTTATTTTCACATTAGATTAACAGATTTGGGAAATACATAATTGTAAGTTACAATTACTTTCCTTTCAGGATTTTTATGACATTGCACCACTGACTTTTGTTTTTAAATGATAGAACTTCATTTGTAAAGTCTATTGATCTTTCTTTGTGATTTCTTCCATTGTTTTTTATTATTGTTAAAATATTTTCTTCATTTAAATACTGTAAAATTAACCAATTAACCCTTGTGATATATACCTCTGTGAGCTTATATGAGTGCATAGCATTATGTGTGCACCTATACAATCATAATATAAAACTGTCTCATCACCCCCTAAAATTCCTCAAGGCTTCCTCTTTGTGGTCAACCCCTCTCCCCACTTCCTCACTCTGATAGTCACTCATCTGTTGTCCGTATTTATATTTTTGCATTTTCTAGAATGCTGTATAAATGGGACCATGCAGTATGCAGCCTTTTGAGTCTGGCTTCCTTCACTTAAGGAAAAATTCCATTCCATATTTTTTTGCTGAATAATATTTATTATATGAAAGTATCACAGCTTTTTCATTTATCTGTTGATGAAAACAAAGTTGTTTCCAATTTTTGCAATTATAAACAAAGATGCTATAAAACTCCCATTTTGTTTTTTGTGTGAACATAAATTTTTATTTCTCTTAGGTAAATGCCTAGAATTGGAATTCCTGAATCATATGGTAAGGGCATGTATGACTTTATAAGAAATTGCCAAAATTGCTATTTTAGTTTGCATTTACACCAGCAATGAGGGAGCATTTGTGTGGGTCTGCATTCTCAGCACTTAATATTGTCAGTTTTTATGCTTTGGGGTTTCCTTAAATCACTCTCACAGGCATATAGTTTAATAACTCCAGAGTCCCCAGGAAAACCCTCAATTCTGATACCATTTGTGAGTTTGAGAATCCTCAAGATGACCTTCAGTTTTATAATTTGATAGAATGATTCACAGAACACACAGAAAGCTACTATGCTGGTTGTATACTTTATTACAGCAAACAATATAGATTAAAGTTACCATGGGAAAAAGACACAGCATCCATTAGAGTTCTAAGCATGAACTTCCAGTTGTATTCTCCCAGTGGACTTGTGAACACTGCTAAATTCTCCCAGCAGTGATGTGTGTAATATGCATGAAGTATTGCCCACCAGGGAAGCTTACTTGAGTTTTGGTGTCCAGAGCTTTTTACTAGGGCATGGTCACATAGACACGGTTGATTTCCCATGTGGCTCAAGTTATTCTCCAAAATCTTCTTTGACATAAATCACATTGTTTGCATAGACTATCTGATGTGGTCAGAGTTCCTATCATAAATCTCATTATTAGCACATACTACTGGACATGGCCTGAGGCCCCAAAGTAAACAAAAGCATTCTTATTAGGCAGGACATTTGAAGACCTTAGAGATTACTTTTCCAGAGCGAAAGGCAAAGGCCAGGTCTCTCTTTGGGCAAAATTAATCCATACTGCCCACTGTTTTGTTTATTCTTTCTTTCTAGAAGTTTCATTTTACGACCTGAGTTTATACTCTCTTTCTTTCCCCTTCACATATTTTTCATTTTTCTTCTAACTTTTGAAAGACTTTTTCAACTTTATCTTCCAATCCTTCTACTGACAACTTTTTAATTTCAGCTTTCATATTTTACATTTCCAAGTTCCATGAATGCACTTTTCCCAGAGTACCCTGATTTGTTTTATTTGTATACTGACTTCTATTATTTCTTTGATCATATTATTTATATTTTTTTGAAAATTTATTTTTCTCCCTACATTATATCTTTTCTTCCAATCTCTGGGGTTTACTATTGACTTGTTTTTGTATATTTTTATGGCAAAAACTCCTCAAACATCTGATGAGATTGGTTCATCATTTATGTATGGAAGGGAGAAAGTAACACCTGAAAATCATATTTCAAATGAGGCTTTCTTTTTTTGACAGTAACTGCTTTAGGATGAGCTTCTATGACTGTGTATAATGGGATAAGAATTTCTCATAATTCTGTTTGTAGATGTTTACCCTCCCTTTATTACTTTTCTATTGTTGCTGTAACAAATTACAACCATGTAGTGGTTTAACACTGCACACATTTATCACCTTGCAGTTCTGTAGGCTAGAATTCCAAAATATGTCTTACTGGGCTAACATCAGTGTTGACAAGATCGTATTTTCTCTTGGAAGCTCAAAGAAATTAGTTTTCTTGCCTTTTCAGCATCTGTTTATAGTCCACAGTCTTTGTTACATGATTCCTTCTTTCTTTTGTTTTTTTGAGCTGGAGTCTTGCTTTGTCACTGAGGCTAGAGTGCAGTGACACAATCTCAGCTCACTACAACCTCCACCTCCCAGGTTCAGTGATTCTCCTGTATCAGCTTCTTGAGTAGCTGGGATTTCAGGCATGCACCACCATGCCTGTCTAATTTTTGTGTTTTTAGTAGAGATGGGGTTTCACCATGCTGGCCAGGCTGATCTCGAACTCCTGACCTCAGGTGATCCATTCACTTTGGCCTCCCAAAGTACTGGGATTACAGGTGTGAGCCACCATGTCCACCCTCTTCATTTTCAAAATCAGCAATGGCAGATCAAGTTTTTCTCAAACTATGTCACTGAGATCTCCTCTTTTGCTTCCTTTTCCCACTTTTAGGGACACTTGCAATTACAGTGAGACCACAATCCAGATAATCAAATCATTAAGCATAATCTCCCTTTTTAATGCCAGTTGATTTGTGTCCTATATTCCATCTGCAACCTTATTCCCCTTTGCTGTGTAAGGCAGGTATTCACAGGTCACAAGCACTAGGATGTGGACAGCTTTGCAGGGCATTGTTCTGCTTATCACACCCCCATTCCCATAATTTGCTTCATCCAACTAGGCCTGAGATTCTTCACGCCAGAACCTTTTTGTTTGAGCTTTTCCAGAACGAAATCTGTTTTCAGGTGTCTCTTTATTTTTCTATGAACAAAATTCTTGGGTAGTAACTGCCTTTGCTTATTTTTCCTGAGTCAGAAAAATCATGTGTAGTTCATTTCTTTTTATAAATCTATCTTAACATTTATTATGTGAAGGAAATGCAAATAGTGAATCTAACTGGAATGAAACTTAGAATCCTTTCATGGCTCTGGCTGCCAGCTAACCCTTCCCTCCTTCTCCTAAGAAAGGACCAAAAACTCTCACAACTTGAATTGCTTAGTACCTTCATCTTGTTTCTGAAAATTAGAAGCAATAATAATCACTTTTTGAGACATCATTACATTATGAACATCTATTTTACCAAGCCAGGAACTACCCAGACCAGTTCTTATCATAATTTTTTCTGTCATACCATACTAACTTGGGTTTGCTCTTGATAAATAATTACCTTATTTCATATGCTGATACTGGACATGAATTTATGCCCATTGAACCAACACATTTGCTTCAAAGCTATTCATTTGATAAACTTCCTGGTAAAGTATGTTCTTGTTGAATGAATTCATGTTTTCATTCAAAATAAGCTGTTATAAATGATTCATGTTTCTCTGTATTTTCAACAGGAACAAATTAAATTTTTAATTGAGCAGTGAAATACCTGTTCTTTCAAAATACATATTAAAGGAATATGGTCACAAATGACTATCAGGATTGAAACACGTCTTGCAATGATATTTTTCATTTGCTGGAGATCTCTGACAAACTTTTCTTAGTAGAAATTTACAGCACCAAATAAATTATTGGGGAATAGCATCTTCTGGAATGAGATTGTAGTGATATGAAAGAAAATAAACCACATATGGTAAAAGTACTATATTTTAACTTACCAAAGACACAGAATAGAAAACACCGACAAAACTAATTTCAAATTAGTCACAATCCTTATATTAAGAACTATTGGTGATAATATTGATAATACATTTTGAATGGTATTACATTTTCTGTCTGCACATCATTTTTCTCCCTACGATTTGTATAAAAGAAAGAAAATCTTTCATCTTTCCCGATGACTTTCTTGGTGGAAATACAGTCCTATCTGACTTTACCATAGTTGAAATTTCATGATATATGAAACTGATATAATGTTGAAATTTCCCTAAAAAGTATCTTTTTAGCCATTTCACTTTTTCTATTGGCTTTTATAATGAAACTGAAGCTTAGGAAGTTAAACTATAAGACATAGTATAAACTTGGAAGTAGTCTTGTCCTTGAAACCCACAGTTTGAAGGGAAGTATTTTTTGAGATATTAATATTCTTTTAAAAATTGCTACTAATTTTCCAAAATAAATCATAGTTCCATACATGCAATGATTTCTTGATGAATGAATGCATTTCCTTTTAAGGAGTGGTTCAGGGAGAGGTATAGAATCTCCTACAGATTTCCAGGCAGTTCAGTGAAACCAAGGTAGACTTCAGCATAATTCACACAGCTTTCAAATACCATCAATTTCTTTAACACCCAAATACAAATAGTTTGAACTTCTGTCCTGAGACTTCAGGAAGTTAGATCTTCTAGGTAGGGACCTTCTCTCCTCTATGCTTTTCTAGAGATCCTAAAAGAATGGTGTCAGATTCAACTAACTCCTTTTTGTGCTTATGTTACTTCAGCTAACTGGCTCACATTAGACTATTGCTTAGTGACAAAACTGGAGTTTAATTTACCCTTGTTTTTCATGATCAACTGTTTCTGGCTGAAGCTCAGGTCTTCCCCTTAATAATTCAGCAGATACAGTGATGTTGACTCCACAACATTTTTTCTTCTTTTTTCTTTTTGAAATGGAGTCTCACTGTGTTGCCCAGGCTGGAGTGCAGCGGTGTGACCTCGGCTCCCTACAACCTCTGCCTCCCACTCCCACCCAGGTTCAAGCAATTCTCCTGCCTCAGCCTCCTGAGTAGCTGGGGTTACAGGTGCCTGCCACCATGCCTGGCTAATTTTTGTATTTTTTTAAGGTAGAGATGGGGTTTTGTCATCTTGGCCAGGCTGGTCTTGAACTCCTGACCTAGTGATCCACCCACCTTGGCCTCCTGAAGTGCTGGGATTACAGGCGTGAGCCACTGAGCCTGGCCGACATCACAGGTTTTAAGATAAAAATATGGAAGGTTCAGAAATAACAGACAATACCTATATGTGCAGGAAAAGTGAATTCAGTTGGATATCTGTTATCACATTTCCTAGAATCCACCAATCATGTCATCCAAGGCTTCTCCTACTTCCTTAATCTTCCTTCCTTTGTCCTCCTGCCCAGATGGTACAATTCTCACCCCCAGGCATGAAGATCACAGTTCAAAAGAAAGGACAGTTTCTGGTCAACACCTGATTTTTTTCTGCCCAAGTGTCAATGACACTCTTACCCTTTAGTGGAAACCTCTACTCAGACACAAGATAGGCTCTAGCTTCCAAGACATTAGCAAGAAAATCAAAATGTTTGATAGTGCGTTTTTTCCCCAGAGCATAGAATATTTATTCTTGCAGAGTACCAGCTGGAAAATTCTGGCATACTCTCTCTTTTACATCCTGTAGACCCACCAATGGGTTGACATGAAGATCAGCCTCATTCTTCATGCTCTGCATCTTACTCTAGCAATGAATCTTTCTGCAACCCCCCACTGCTGGTGTCTCCCAATGTTTCACGTTTCATGGAAGAGCAATGCTATATACCTAGCTGTGAAAAGTTAAAAACAAGCCAGGAGTCCATGCTCATCACACTCCCTATGCAATTCATATCCACAATTGGTCTATTTATTTCTTAAATATATTATAAATCTATCCCATATCTCTTTCTCCAGAAACCCCCATTCGATTGTCATCTTTTTGGATAGTTCATTCAAGTGGCTGCCTAATTAGCCTGTTATATCAGGACTATAAAGTTCTCAGCTGATATAGTTTGGATCTGTGTCCTCACCAAATCTCATGTTGAATTGTAATCCCTAATGGTGGAGGTGAGGCCTGGTGGGAGGTGATTGCATCATGGGGCTGTTTCTCCTGAATGGTTTAACATCATCCGTCTCCGTACTGTCCTCGCCATACTGACAGTTCTCATGAGATCCGGTTATTTGAGAGTGTGCAGCACCTCCCCGCTTTCTCTCTCTTGCTGTTCCTGCCAAGTCAGATGCCTCACTTCTCCTTTTTCTCCCCAGTGATTGGAAGTATCCCGAGATCTCCACAGCAGCAGAAGCCTTTATGCTTCCTGTATAGCCTGCAGAACTATGAACCAATTTAAACCTCTTTCCTTTACAAATTATGCAGTCTTAGAGATCTTTCTTTATAGCAGTGCAAGAAAGAATAATGCACTGACATATTAGCCATTCTCTAATCTGCAAGCTCCTATGTCATCTCTCACTCACGATTTTTGTTTAGCACTTTGTTCTTGTTCTTAGGATGAAGGCACAGTTTTGTAACATGGCTGTAACGAAACCCCATGAGGTCAGGAGATGTGTCTTTTTGTGTCTTACATTTAGTTCCCAGCACTTAGCAAGGGTTAATTGAGTAAATATGATCAAATAAAGATGAAAAATAAATTGTTTTCTATACACATATAATGCAAGGGTCAATTTCTGGTGTCCTCATAAAAAACGAAGTGCTACTGCAAAGAATAAAAAATAATTGATTATTTTCACCCACAGCACTTGAAGGACCCCTGGTTATACTTAAATGCACTTCTGCTATTAACAAAACAGATTTACCCCTTCCTCACATCACTCTATGTATCAACAAATACATTAATAAAGTTTCTTTAATCGAAGTGTCTTATATAGTATGATACCATAAGTAAGATAAACCTTCTTTTGCCTCTCTTACAGACAAGCGAAAAAGAAAGAAAAAAGCCAAGAAAACAAATAGCCAAATTCATTTAAGAATGTTCTTAATGAAGCTGTAAAAATGATTCACTTAAGTAAATCTTGACCCTTGACTGCAAGTCTTTTCAATATTCTGTATGTTAAAATGGGAATTATACATAAAGTATGTCTGGTGCACTCTGAACTATGATGCTCAGAAAACTTTGTTCTTCAGTTATAATTATTATATTGTCCAGCCCTTGTATCTCTTATTTGCTCTTAATAAAATATGCTAGCCTCCATTTCAATTTTTCACAACTTATGAAAGAGTATTGTCATAATCACTTATTTCTGTCTGTTCAGCAGTAATCATGCCACTATGTAGAAATGATAGTTGCTTAACGATTATTTGGTGCAAAACTTTCTTCTTTTGAGTTCATGTAATATATATATATATATATATTCACATGTTATGTATATTCATGTTATCTATATAAAAAGTGATATATATACACACACACAGTGTGTTGACAATTACAACCATTGTTATAAGCATTTGGATTAAAAGAAAAAGGATATAGTTTTAGGATAATAAATTAGACATGTGTTCGAAATGGAAAAGATTGGGAGTTTTCAATATTGCGGTGGCCTTAGATAAGTTGTTGGTGTATGACATTTTCTAATACAGTTCTGAAGCAGGATAGGTAGTCAAGGAAGTGAGCATGTTCTCTTGGGAGGCAGCAACCATGGTGTCCATCCAGTCAACACAATAAGCCTCAGCATTCGCATTGTAATTGAGTTCATACAAGCAAAGCAATCTTCAGTAGGGACTTTCCATTCTAGAAAGCATGCGGATTTTGATTTTATCTGTCCTCGAACTGACCCTTTGGTCATTATAATAGTAAAAAAACACACCCCTGGGTGGAGATTTAAGATGCTAATGCAACATGTGACGTATGAACAAGCATGTACAGCTACTGCACATGGGCACCCAGAAGACCACACAGAACATGCTTACTAGCAACACCTCTTTCCACCTCCTTGTGAAGAATCATGTAAGACTACCATAAAGAGGGTCTCCCTAGTGCTAATCTTTGCTGTCTTGTCCTTATGAATAGCCTGCCGTGAATTTCCTCTCTCTCAGCATACTGTCTATTCTGTGTTTAACTTTCAAAATATTCTTTTTCTTTTGCAATAAATTACTCCATGCTGAACTTCTTTTGCTGTGTGTCTCTTGTTTAAATTCTTTTAAACCAAGAAGACAAGAACCGACATATCACATCACCTGTCAACATTTCTATTTGGTTTTTAATTGTTTGACTTGAAATCCACTTGGATGAATGAGAGAGAGAGAAAGAGAGAACGAACTCTTATTGGACTGGATGCTGCAATTTGCTTCAATGTATTTGGCTCTGAGGACCTGGAATGCAATCCACCTGCTGTGGCTTACATAAGAGTCAGCATGGCTCCATTTAAAAGTGACTTTAGCATGTAGAATGATTGAGGGTGATTGCTTTCGCTTACTTGGTTAAAACTGGTAGAAACATAGATGGCCTTTCAGTTATTTTTTTATGCATCTTGCTGACTATTGTTTTTCTTTTTAAATGGACATTTACTACCTATTTAGAACGATAAAATACCTCAAAGCAAACATTAAGCAAAATATAGCCAATCTATCACATGCCCAGCTTCCTCTCGATAGTTATAACCATGAATAGACTGGCCATTACACAGTAAATTCTACATTTTTACAAGTTGCTTTATAGATTCATTTTGTGATCACTAATAAACCTATTTAGCAAGTATCTAATTAAGAAAACCTTAATAAAAGCCAATTACTCAATGCCCTAAATTTACTAAATTTTATTTTTGGGGTACTGAAATGTGTTTTAAATTAGTCACATTAACAATATTAGTGCTAAAAATGTCACTTATGTGCAATACCAATTTACCCACAATAACACTTATGGGCAATTAACAGTTCACTTTGCATGTTATATTCATTAGGAATTTTCTTTTACTTACTGAGCTGTCTAATGAGTATAACCACATATATTGTGAATGCATTTTATTAGTAATTAGGCTGGACTTTGACTCATCAATGTACCTGGCAGTTTACATGAGGGGAGGTGTCCATTCATATACTGGTAGCAACTTTCAGAAGAATAAACTCAAATGTGTACCAGGAGAGAGATAAAATGCCTCAGTATTGTTTTTGGTTTAATTTGCAAATAGCACAAGGAAGGACAGGTCCACAGGAAAATGCTACATGTCTCTCTTTTAAAAAATATTTTTATTAAAATCATTTCAGATTTATGGTTGCAAAACTGGTACAGAGTCCACATTTACCCTGCACCCAGCTTCTCTAATGTTAACAGCTTACATAATATGAATTCAATATGAAAGCCATAAAGTTAGCATGAGTTACTCACCTATAAATCGTATGCAAATTCCTCTAGTTTTGTTCTGACGTCCAGTTCAGATGTACTTGGTCCCTGTGTCTTTTTAATATCCTTCAATTTGTCATACTTCCTTAGTGTTTCCTCACCTTTCAGACCTTGACACTTCTATGTTTTTAAAATAACTGATCAGCTATTTTGTATAAAGTCACACAATTTTGGTTTGCCTGTTCTCATGATTAAATCAAGTTTATGCATTGTTTGGCAAGAATACCATAGAAGTGATGTAGCTTTCTCGGTATGTAATATCCTATGACAATATGTCCTATTACATGTGCAATGGACCTTGAACTCTTGGTCAGCGTGGTATCTGTCAGATTTCTTTATAAAGTTACTTTCAGCCTACACTGATAGCTTGTTTCTCTTCAAAATTTCACTCACTCATTTTAACGTCCATCAGTGGATCTTACTAACAACAGTTATTATGGTGGTATATTCCTAATAGTGATTTTGTATTTCCCTTATTCTTTCTGAATTTATTAATTTTAATTTTCTGTAAGGAAGGGCTGCCCCTCTTCACCATTTAATTATGTAGTCATTTATGCATATTACTAAGGAAATGTGCATATTTACTTTATTTCTGCGTTGTAATCCAGTACAATGCCTATTTACTTTGTTGCCCAGATTGCTCTACATTTGGCCTCCTTAGTGACAACCTCCAGTTGTGGCTTTTGGATGGACACAGTGTGTCATATTACCAAGTTGGGTAAGTTTTTGTTAAATAAATTGAAGTATAGAAATAATATTTAACTAGCTACAAATATTTAACATTGGTACATTTTTAGAAGAAAAATACCAAATGGAAGAAGAATAAGTAACTATACTTCTCTGTGAAACACGTTTCTTACTTGACTTCAAAAGTTTTAAACATAGCTCAGTTCAAGTCAGATTTCCCATCTTCTCCTTCCCATTTTAAGAGACAAGTAACTTGTGTCTCCCTTTTTGATTTGGGTTTTAAAAAGAGTCTACATTGTTGTATCCTTCTGACTCTTCATCCTTTTCATGCTGCTCATTGTTTTGTCCTAATTGACACAGAAATGTACTTACAGTTTTATTCTTGAAACACTGGAGCTCTAAAGTTTCTGAATCTGTTTTTAAGAACATCTTCTTTAAAAAAAATTTTTTTTATTATACTTTAATTTCTGGGGCACATGTGCAGATCTTGCAGGACTGTTACGTAAATATACCCATGCCATGGTGGTTTGCTGCCTCCCTCCCCCGTCACCTACATTAGGTATTTCTCCCAATGTTTTCCCTCCACAATCTCCCCACCCTTTACTATCCCTCCCCTAGCCCCCCACCCTCCAACAGACCCTAGTATGTGATGTTCCCCTCCCTGTGTCCATGTGTTCTAATTGTTTAACACCCACCTATGAGTGAGAACATGCGGTGTCTGGTTTTCAAGAGCATCTTTTTTGACACACAGCTTCTTACCCCTTCCTCATGCAATCTGGCTACATCCTATAAGTGTGCATCTGACACAATGAGAGTTCTCCAGCCACACCTCCTGTCTGCTTTTCTGTGCTGCAGTTGCAGTTACCTGCAGACCACTTATATAGAGTGTTTCAGAGGATATAACATATTTTGTGCACCTACATTTTTTAAGGGACCAAATTTTTTCCTTTGGCTATTTTAAAACACATTTATATACATGTTTATATAAAACCCCAAACACACACACACACACACACACACACACACACATAAATATTTGTGCGTGTGTGTATATATATATATATATATATATATATATATATACTTGTATTTGATGTACCAGGTGTGTTTGTATGTGTGTGTACTGTGTGTATGTATGTGCATAGGCATACATATATACTTATGTGTGTTTTATGCGCTCTGTATGTTTGGATTTTCCTTTTACAGTCATTTGTCTGAATCATAAAAGATTTTTTTTTTTTTTTTGAGATGGAGTCTCATTCTGTTGCCCAGGCTGGAGTGCAATGGTGCAATCTCAGCTCACTGCAACCTCTGCCTCTTGGGTTCTAGCAATATTCCTGCCTCAAGTAGCTAGAATTACAGGTGTGCACCACCACAGCCAGCTAATTTTTGTATTTTTAGTAGAGACAGGATATCTCCATGTTGGCCAGGCTGGTCGTGAACTCCTGACCTCAGGGGATCCACCTGCTTTGTCCTCCCAAAGTTCTTGGATTACAGGCGTGAGCCACCATGCCCTGCAAAGAGACATTTTAAAATTCTACTTTGCTGGAAATTTATAAAAGTTGTTAGACTATTTTTCAAGTGAGATGATTGAAGGAAACATCGTTTTATAGACTCATTTCGCCTGCTGAGTTTTCTTCGTGACTTTCTCTTCCAAATAAGCTTTACCTATTTAACAAAGGTCTATCATATTCTAAAGCCCTCTTATGACTGACTCCTGGCAAGTACATCTTGTAAATTCTAACACTACAAGTAACCTCCAAGGTATATAGGAGAACAGCAGTTGTTGCTTAAGTTCCCAGTTATCTTTTTCCCAACCAGTCTTCAAATCAATCACTTCACAAGGTAAGATAGAGACATTGGCAAATGCTAGGGATTTCTGGGACTTTGATCCACATTTTCCAAATATTAGATGCAATAGTTCTCAAAATTTCGTGAAAATAAAAGCCCTCTCAGACATGCATTCTTAGACCCTAAGTCAAGAGATTCCGATTAAGTGTGAGCAACAGGAATTTTTATTTTTTTCATCCAACATCATCATGTTGGTAGAAGGCAGAACCAGAGTCAGTGGCTTGGAAGCTGTTCTTAGGCTTTGCTTGTTTGTATAGAGGAAGGCAAGTGGGGAGAGCTGCAGGAATGGAACTGGACATGTTTATAAAAAGCAGCAGCCTGTGGGGGTAGCGGACCTAGGGGAGCAGGTGACTTCCAGGAGGCGATGAGGCAAAATCACTGTGGGGAAACTTGGTGAGAGTCTGGGTTCTCATGCTCAGTAAGCCAGAAACCACTCAACCTGTACATTTGACCTCATCTGATTCAGTGTTGCATTTATTGACAAGGAAGTCATCTCAGTATTGATCTCAGGAAAAGGAATAAATTTTAACTGTGTGTTTTCAAACTGTACATACTCCCCACAGCACTATCACACCATCTAAGAAAAAGCTAAAATATGAACACTTATTTTTTTTCTATCAGTGGCAATTTTCAACTTAATTTTTCTAAATGTAACTGACTGAACTCTTTCATTCTGGGCTTGTGATGTGAATAGACACCATGGGTTCATATTTTTTTATGATTGAAATGATTTTTTTTTGCACACCATTTTCTCACTCTCCTGTTTCTATTTATTTTCAAACTTGAATACAAGAGATAATGTAGCATTCAGCTTTCACTTCAAGCATAATGTAATGCCTTTGAAGTTCATGAGTGAATGCCTAGTGTGCCAAGTAGCCTGATGTTCATTCCAGTTGAATATCTTCTGAGCTGTAAAATGTATCAGGTTTCCCTAGTCTCTGGGAATTAAACAAAAGTAGCAAAAATATGTATGCAAGCAAAGCTTTTTACCTAGGGATATGAACATGTTCTCAAAGTTGTGTTGAAACAAAATATTTATTTTTTGCTGCAATTAATATGTTAAGACCCAAATTCTAATTATTTCTTCAAAAGCAACTTGGAAAACTGGAATTCCCAATAATTCACATTAGATTTTATAGGGCTTCTGACTTATAATTGAGTAATAAACCTATATACTTGTTTTACTGCTGATAGAAGGTAGCCCTTCTCCCCTGAATAGACTCCCCCAATTTTTTTTTTTTCAGACAGAGTCTAGCTTTGTTGCCCAGGCTGAAATGCAGTGGCATGATCTTGGCTCACTGCAACCTCTGCCTCTTGAGTTCGAGTGATTCTCTTGCCTCAGTCTCCCGAGTAGCTGGGACTACAAGCGCCTGCTTCCACACCTGGTCATGTTGGTATTTTTAGTAGAAACGGGGTTTCACCATGTTGACCAGGCTGCTTTTGAACCCCTGACCTCAGGTTATCTGTCCGCCTTGGCTTCTCAAAGTGCTGGGATTACAGGCATGAGCCACAGCTCCTGGCCAGACTCTCATTTTAGAATTTGAAATAGAATGCTGAGAATACAAAGGAATTGATTGAAATGTAACGTGATATAGACTGGGCTAATGATACCTTATTTTAAAAGGTTGGATGCCTCTTTCAAGGAGAGAAGCAATAGTTATTTTGCTCTTAGATCTAAATTTTTCAAACCAGTCTGATCATCGGAATCACATGGAAGTCTCTTTTGTTGTCATTATTATTATTTTTAACCATTTGTAAGAGGGAAACTAAGGCATCTTGAAGGCAAAAGAGGGCTGGGGTGGAAGCAAGGATGGTTAACAGGTACCAAAAAAACATTTAGACCAGTTTTTTTTTTTTTTTTAAATTGTTATGGGCCTATCATGATGAAATTATCCAGTAAACATGTTTTAAATCTGCAACTGGATATCGAGAGAGGTAAGAGTGACAGGCAAACAGGGAAGTAATTTGCAGAAGAATTATAAAAGCCATCAGGGAGTATGAGATAACTCAATGAGAAGACAGAAATAGAACAGCTAGGAAATAATTTATTCATTTGTTTGTTCGCTTTTCCTACTACAAACTTTTTCCAAAAATCACCATTTGTGAAATTATGATTCAGAACGTGAAAACAAGAGCTTTAAATATTTGAAATGGTAAATGTCCCAAGGAACTTAAAGGGCAAGTTATTATCGATAGCTGTAATTGTCCATTTTAACGTACGCACAGATCACCGGGCATCTTGTTGAAGCTGTTTCTGATTTCGACTGTGTGGGGTTGACCCTGAGCGCCTGCGTTTCCTAAAAAACTTTCAAGGATGCAGATGCTGCTGGTTGCTGGACCACGTTTTGAATGATGATATTTTAAATTGAGTGCATACACGTCCGTGAGCAACTACAATTTGAACAACCAGCTGAAGAGAGAACACAAAGGAAAAGCGGAGAATTATGTCATGACTTTTTGGACATATAGAGTTTTACTGAAATAAACCGTTTGTGAATCAATTTGGTCTAAAGCTCCCTGACTCTCACGAACGGCAACCTAACTCGATATGTAAACAAACCGCAGCCGAACAAGAATTTATTGTAACGAATCACTGCGTGTCAGCCAATCACAGCGCCCAGGATTCAGCCAATCACAGTCGGCCAACTGATTAGCCGTGTCTATATAAGGGAAACGCCAAGCTCCAGCTGGGGATTTTTGCAGGCAGAGTTTTTTCCGTCTGTGGGTGCTGCTTGCCCTCTTTGCTGGGTGGAACTCGGTGAACTTTTACTAGTTCTTAGGTAGTGCCCAATTCCTGAATCCTTTTTTGCTCAAATGAACTCTGCTAAATTTAATTTAAAGTTTTTATTCTAAGATGAGGCTAAGACTACTCTTTTTCTCATGAGACTTTGCATGAGGGAGAACAGTCGCTAATTAACATCCAGTTACTGAAATCAGGCCGTCTTGAAACCCAGCTGATGCTGCTTAGCAGAGAAGCAGATGCTTAGAGGTAGAGTTGATTAGGTAGACTGGAAGGGAAAATATTTAAGTTAAATGTGTTAAAATAATTGAAGGACTAAAAAAAGATGTTTGAGATGTTTGGATTTTAGAAATCCCTGCATGCAAAAACTTCGGGAGTGGGCTTGCATCATTTTACATGATGGTAAGTTTCTACCATATTTTTATTTGTTTGCTTTTGTCATAAATTTCCTCTACTTTAGAGATACTATACGTTTTATTCGCAAATTTCACATTATATTTTAAGCAGGTGAAAAATCTTGTTATTTTGTAACACTTAAACATCTATTTTTTGTTGTTGTTGTTAAAAAAAAGTTTAAACGTTTTCTGTTAAAACTAAATCCAAGTCTCAGTGTTAGAGCTCCAACTTCCCTCAGCTGTAGGCATTAAGTTCATGTTAATTATTATTGGGCCTGTTTAGGAAACTTTACTTTCTTTTATAATATGTGAAAACTATAGAGGTATTAATGCAGATTTCTAAAGAAGTTATTTCTTGAGGATGAATCCAATAAGACAGTGTTTTAACATGAAGTGACCTTTGTCCCTGTAGTCCAAAACTGTGGTAAAGTCCCTGCATTTGTGTAACATTTCCCATCTAGGTACGGCAAGTGTGATCGTCATTGCATGGGGTTTTCCCCTGCTATGATTTTGATTTGCATCTGTGCCCAAATCTCATGTCAAATATGAGGAGGGACTTGGTGGGAGGTGATTGGATCATGGAGGTGGATGTTCCCCTTGCAGTTCTTAAGGTAGTGAGTTCTCATGAGATCTGATGTAAAATGTGAAGTGTATCATGCTTCTCCCTTACCAGTCTCTCTCTTGCTGTGCCATGGTAAGATGTGCCTGCTTCCCCTTCCACCATGATTATAAGTTCCCTGCAGACTCCTAGCCATGCTTCCTACACAGCCTGTGGAATTATGAGTCAATTAAACCTCTTTTCTTCATAAATTACCCAGTCTCAGGTAGTTCTTCATAGCAGTGTGAGAATGGACTAATACACCCCTTCTTCCCTCACCACATGACCTTCAGAATGTTGGTCATATATAAATTCAAGTACATCTGGCTTAGCGTATATAAAATAATTATTTAATTTAGGACTTTACAAGCTAACAAGTAGCTAAGAAATACTAAAGGACCTTAGTGATAGATGATAGATGAGTATCATCATTTATATTCTCAAATCTAATAAAAAAAGTGATATAGGTGTTGGGGAGGAAGGCAGCAAACCACATTGCCATGTATGTACATATGCAACAATCTTGTATGTTCTTCACATGTACTCCAAAACCTAAAATGCAATTATATATATATATATATATATATATATATATATATATATATAAAGTGACCTTGTGTTAGTACCAATGAGGGTTTGGGGATGAGTTCCTGGTGCTGTTCTACTAAAGCCTCTTCAAAATTGCCATTTCTCATCTCTTTGTACATTTCTTGGTACCTCCAATTCTGATCCTGAAGCCCTGGACACACGGTCCTGAATGACTTCTACATTTGCTCCATGCTTGCTTATCACTCTGTACGGTATTTTGCCACTATCTTCCTCAAAAGTCCTCTACCACTTCCATAGGAATGCCTTTTTATCAATTGTATATTCACATGTCTTACTTTTCTATGCAATTTGGGTGTCTTGGGGTTATTCTGTATCTGTTTTCAGGACTTAGGGGGATCGACTTACCCTAATATTATGTCCTGAATCACCCTATCTTCTATAACAGTGGTTCTCAAGGTTTTTGAGGTCTTTTAAGAATCCCCAAACCTAGGCTATACTCTAGACCAATAAAATTAGAATCCTTGGGGAAGGACCCATATTTTGAACTTCCTGGGAGATTCCAACATCCGGCGAGTATGAGAGCCTGATATGGTTTGGATCTGTGTCCCCCACCCAAATCTCATACTGAAACATAATCCCCAATGCTGGAGGTGGGGCCTAGTGGGAGGTAATTGGATCATGGGGTGGTTTCTTGTGGTGGTTTAACACCATACTCCCTTGGTGCTGTTATTGTGATACTGAGTTCTCGTGAGAGCTGGTTATTTAAAAGTGTGCGACACCTTCCCCTCCTCTTCTTCCTGCTCCTGCCATGTAATTCATGCCTGTTTCCTTTTGCGTTTCCACCATGATTGTAAGTTTCCTGAGGCCTCCCTAGAAGCAGATGCTACCATACTTTTAGTACAGCCTGCAGAACCATGAGCCAATTAAATCTCTTTTCTTTATAAATTACCCAGTCTCAGGTATTTCTTTAAAGCAGTGCAAGAACAGACTAACATAGAGCTCATGTTCCAAGGGATATTTCCTCATTATATACATACAGCATCTTTGTTCAAATCATTTTTTTGGAAGTCTCACTCCCCTGTTGCTCATTGTATATATATATATATCTGTTACACTGGAATGGGAGTCATCTGTCTCCTGTGTTGAATTTTTATCTCCTTTTCTGACTCGTCATTACCTCTTCAGTGTTTGACCCCATGGGAAAACTTAATAAATACTTCTCATGAACATTTCCACCACTTCTTAATTTGGTTAGAGATTTGCCTCTTCATTCCATTTTTTTTGCAATAATTACTTAGACACTCACTAGAAGATTAATGAGTTACACAGACTTTTACATTCTTGACTAGGGAGCTATGTACAATCTATTAGGTATCTGGCAACAACAGAATAATGTGTAATGGATGCTTAATAAATGTGTTAAGCCAACAGTAAAGAAGAATACAAAAGATAGAAGTAATATTTTGATTCTACCTGTGGCTGTAATTTCAGCTGGACCCTGAAGGATGGATGAGATTTTGACAGAAAGAAAGTAATGGACAGGAAGAGAAAGAATCATCGCAAGTGAGCGTGGGGGTGCACAGGGGGTTGAGTCAGTTTTCCTTTCATTATGTGCAGATGTGGAAAAATTGGATAAATGAAAAGGGAGATTAAAATTGTACAATTTCAGTCATTTCCTCAGCAGTCATCTCTCCGAAGGTCGGTTCTGTAGCTTCTGGCAGCTGGCCAACTTGCTAAGTCCTCTTAAATTGACAGAGAAGCCAGATAAATATCCACTCTTGGCAGCACTTTCCTGACAGATGGTCTGGCATTCATGGTATAATCCAAGACAACAATGGTAGGGCTAAAAACTCTCTAGCCTAGCATCTCCTAATTACTGCATGCAATATGTAACTAGGATTTCAATGTGCTAGCAGTTACTATCGTGGAAACAAGGGAGACGAAACCACGTACAATAACCAAGAAACAAATGGCAACCACATTTAAGAGGATGAGTGTGTCTGACAGAGGTGTCCTCAAGACTTGAAATGTAAAAATATAAGAGTACACATGTTCATTTCATTTCTCTAAATGAAACTCAGTACTACCCTTAAGATCACAAATGAAATGAAAGATAAGGAGATTTCAAGGTATGTTACTCCGTAGCTTTTTAACTCTTTTGCTCAGTCACTTGGATTTTGGTGCCGCCCTCATCAAATTCAAACTACTTGCAAATGTCCTTGATGGCTGTAATTATTTGTGCTAGTATTTTCTGACACTCCTCCTGCCACACGCCAAGATAAAGGACAATGTGGTATCCTAATGGCAGTGACTCAGGAAGAACTAGAAAGTGGCTAGAGCACCATCACTTAAAATGGGTCCTTAGGCATGTCACTACTTTTCAGTTTTAGTTACCTATTCTATCTCTCTCTCTCTCAAATATTTTCAACTTTTATTTTAGATTCAGAAGGTACATATGGAGGATTGTTACTGTGTATATTATGTGATGCTGAGGTTTGAGGTACAATTGATCCTCTCACTTATGTAACGAACATAGTCCCCAGTATTTAGTTTTTCAGCCCTTGTCCCTCACCCCCAGTAGTCAGTAGTTGCTATTGTTGCCATCCTTGTGTCTATGAACACTAAATGCTTAGCTCCCACTTATGATCTGGAACATACAGTATTTGATTTTTTGTTCCCACATTAATTCTCTTAGGATAATGGTCTCCACCTGCATCCATGTAGCTGCAAAGGACTGATTTCATTCATTTTATAGCTGCGTAGTATTCCAAGGTGTGTACGTACCACATTTTCCTTATCCAGTCCACCATTGATGGGCACCTAGATCAACTGCATCTGTATAGCTGCAAAGGACTGATTTTATTCATTTTATAGCTGCGTAGTATTCCAAGGTGTGTACGTACCACATTTTCCTTATCCAGTCCACCATTGATGGGCACCTAGATCGACTCCTTGTCTTTGGTATTGTAAATAGTTGCCTATTCTCTTAAAGAAATTCCTCCTTTGCTAATCTAACTGTAATTTTGGAGAAATTACTGTGATTTACCAAAGCCACATATATCTACTTCTGTAGAATGACTTAGGAACTTAGAAATAAACAAAACAGAGGTAAGCTTAAGAAAAGAGTATCTCCACAAATTATGTAGATATTGATAGCATGCAAATAATTACCTTGTAATAATGAAACTGTTAATGAAAATCTCTGAAGACAGTAGGATTGATGCCTAAATTAAGATGTTGAGAAGGAAAGTATGAGACTATCAAAAATAGAGCAGACTCAGAGAAAAGAAATATTAATGCACTCAATCTCTTTAGAATCATGAATCCGTCTATCACCACAATTGCTGATATTGGCAGTAGAGCTGTTTAAAACTTGTAGTCTCAGGATAACTACGGCATTCTAGATCCTGTTTGAAAGGAGGTTGTGATCAATGGTGCAGTTCCATAACTTCATTTCAGTTTTAGCTAGGAAGTTAATCGTAACTGTTTTGTCCATAGGCCTATTTTTTTTAATAAAAAAACCTCGCTTTAAATTGATATTTTTGAATCTACTGCCTGTTAATGTGCAGTTACAGGTGAGATAAATTTCTGTGTATCCCTCAAATAGATTGACACCTAAGAAAATCCATCCTATGTTCTCAATTTCTTATGTCTTATTTCCCCATTGTTGATGGGAAGTCTTATGGATAACATAAACTGAGGGTTAACACATATTTTGTGTATCTTTGTATACATATGGAAGAGTGTATAGAATATCATTTTTTTAAAGGTACATATGTATGTGGATTATTTATTGTTGCATAGTAAATCTTCCCAAAACTTAGCAGCTTAAAACAGCAAAGAGTTATCTCCCTATTTTTGTGGGTTGGAAATATGGGCATAGATTTTCTACTTCAGGGCCTCTTACAATCCTAAAGTCTAAGTGCCAGCCAGAGCTGGGGGTTCAACTAAGGTTTAACTGGAGAAGGATCTGCTTCCAAGATCACTTCCATACTTGGCGGAATTCGTCTCCTCAAGGGTTGTTTGGCTGAGGGTCCCAGGTTCTCCCTGTCTGTTGGCTGTAGACTCCCTTCAGTTCTTTATCACTTAACTTTTCTTTTGTTTTGCTTCATCAAGGTCAGTAACAGAGAGAATCAGCTAGCCAAACCCAAGCTGCAGTTTTTGGTAACCTAATCATAGAGGTGGGATCCACTCAGAGTGGATCTATTCTATTTGTGTGAAGCAAGATAGCCAAAGAGTGTGGATTAGCAAGGAATTACCAAGGACTTTGCATACAGAAGACGGAGTCATTTGGACCATCTTACAAACTGCCTACCACAATATATATGTGTGTGTGTGTGTGTGTGTGTGTGTGTGTGTGTGTGTATGTGTGTGTGATTGCATACATATAGTATCTCTAGAAGCATAAAAAATAAAATAGTTGCTTGTGTAACAGTAGAAGAGTAAGAATCAATGAAGTGATGATTTTTTATTCAGGTTTCTTCTATGCCCTTTGGACATGTAAAGCCTGAGTTTGAGATGCTGGTTGCAGATATCAGAGTGAGTTTGAAGATATATGAATCTGGAGATCAGAAAGAGCTTTGGACTGAATATAATATTTGAAGTCATGAATCAAGCGATGTTATTTGATCTTATCAATGATCCTGGATATATCACCCAGGAAGGAAGGAGAGAGAGAGAGAGAGAGAGAGGAGGGAGAGAGAGAGAGAGAGGGAGAGAGAGAGAGAGAGAAGAGAGAGAAGTAGGAAGTTTGAGACTGGGGGTACTTTTTGTTTTTCTCTTTATAGACATTTGTGACTAAGCTGCAAAATTGTCTGATAAAAAATGAGTTGTTTGAAAATAAAAATATTTAAAAACATAAAGAAATGGAATGGTTCTATTTTTAAAATTGTATTTGTAGCAGTTAAACTGAGATTAGCCAGAAAGGTTTATGTCCAGAATCTACAGATGCAAGAAGTATCCATACTGACAATTTAGGGTGAAAAGTCAAGATTTCATAGGAAAGGCAATGCAGGAGGAATAGGAATTAGAGTCAAAGGAGCTGATATGCTTCATGTGATTTTTTCACCTTGAAAACTCCAGAGTCCTACTTGACTGCAACCTGAAGCCATGTCTTCCTTCTAGTATGACCCTCTCATCCCTGAAGTCTCTTCTGTTTCTGTTTTTTCTACTTGCTAGTATGGTAGGTTGTTTCCAGAGTTCTTTCTTTTCCCCTGTGAGATGCAGTTATTTTTATTCCCACATACCTAGTAGTCAGTGTTCTTTTACCATGATCACGTGGTTGGAACATAACTATCAGTTCTGTTCTGAAGGGGAAAAGTTTAATAAACTCAACTTCTTGTGAATATCATCTGTCCAACAGCCAAACTGGGGGGTTTGAAATAAATTACCTTAAGAATCATTTGAACGTTCAGAATTTCATCCTTTAACCAGAGAAAAGCTTGCTAGTGCTGAAGCTAAAATATAGCAAGGAAACTAAAGGTGGTAACTAATGCTAAGTACCAGGCTTCAGTGAAGTTTTGAGGCTGTTGGAACCTCTGGTACCCATCCTGCATCTGGAACTCACTCTCACAAATCCTGTCTACATTTATCCTGGGGACTGCTTTCTGCTGCCTGTAATCTGTTGCCTGTAATCTGTTGGAATTCAATAATCACTGCTAAGGTAAACCTGTGTGCACAATGCTCACCCATACACACATCCAAACATAGCAGATGTTAGGCTAAAATAGTATGTACCAAAGATCCCACATACTCAATAAAACCAAGCTTCCCCAGTATGCGTTTAAATTAACTTTTCAGTTTCACATAAAAACGAGAGCTGTGAAACTACCTAGTCAGCACTGGTTTTATAGAATCTCTTGTCCATGTGAAAGTTAAAGTTAATGCTCCTTGAGTTGACATATGGAGCTAATTTGATGGATGTATGTTCAAATGAAATATGTCTTAATGATGCAAAGGCTGGGTATCAGTGGTATACTAGCTGGTTGCATGTGATTTCTAAATATAAATTAAATTATTTTTATGATGTGAGGAAATTACTTAGGGACCAACACTAGGAAAACTAAGAAATTGAGACTGTAAAGATAATCTTTATTTTAAAAGAAAAATAGCACTTCCTGTGTGAACTGCATTTAATCTTAGATGATAATATTACATACACTTATAATTTTGTGTTTGTACAAAATGTTAATGTGTGTTAGGAACATGGTATCTATATTGCTGTTTAATGAATGGAGGTTATCCTTTCTCTCATTACCATGTTTACTACAATTTGCACGAAGCAGATTTGTGTTACACATACTCTTCCTAAAGACTCACCACTTGAAAATTAGAGATTTTTTGAATGGTAGCAACTCCTCTGCAGAACATAGGCATACAGATGTTAAGAGATGAAATTGAATGCCTTTGGTTCTTTTGAAATTTCAGTGCAATATTAGAATTCAAAGCTACATTGAATGATACTTAATTTCAGGATATGTTTTAGTAAACTCAGAATATAT
Organism: Plecturocebus donacophilus; assembly: GCA_004027715.1. Taxonomy (NCBI): domain Eukaryota; kingdom Metazoa; phylum Chordata; class Mammalia; order Primates; family Pitheciidae; genus Plecturocebus; species Plecturocebus donacophilus. Next base: position 1,229 of record PVKP010004142.1, on the reverse strand, counting down.
TTATGAGAATGATGACAAGCAAACTGGATTACAGATGAGGTAATTGAAATCACAGCTATTTATAATACTAAACAAAATGTGTTAATTACTTCATCTCACTGAAAATCAGGTATCAACTTTATTTTAAAATCTGGATTTAATAATGAAAATGAGGCTTTCCATTTAGTTATGTTTATCAGCAACTAACCACAGTCATATTAATAGTGCTTGTGATTTCCATCAATAGAAATTGGGTATCATTTTTTCTTTTTTTTTTTGTTTGATGCTGTTTTTTAAAAATATATATATTATTGCACTTTAGGTTCTGGAGTACATGTGCAGAACATGTAGGATTGTTGCATAGGTACAGACATGGCAATGTGGTTTGCTGCCTCCATCCCCGTCACCTATATCTGGCATTACTCCCCAGGTTATCCCTCCCCAACTCCCTACCCCCCACTGTCCCCCACCAGTCCCCCCCACAACAGACCCCAGTGTGTGATGCTCCCCTCCCTGTGTCCATGTGTTCTCATTGTTCAACACTCACCTATGAGTGAGAACATGCAGTGTTTGATTTTGCATTCTTGTGTCAGTTTGCTGAGAATGATGGTTTCTATGTTCATCCATGTCCCTACAAAGGACACAAACTCATCGTTTTTTATGACTGCATAGCATTCCATGGTGTATATGTCCCATATTTTCCTTGTCCAGTCAATCGTCAATGGGCATTTGGGTTGGTTCCAGGTCTTTGCTATTGTAAACGGTGCCACAATGAACATATGTATGCATGTATCTTTATAATAGAACAATTTATGTTCCTTTGGATATGTACCCAGTAATGGGATTGCTGGGTCAAATGGAATTTCTATTTCTAGGTCCTTGAGGAAGCACCACACTGTCTTCCACAATGGTTGAACTATTTTACACTCCCAGCAACAATGTAAAGGTGTTCCTATTTCTCCACATCCTCCTCAGCATCTGTTGTCTCCAGATTTTTTAATGATCGCCATTCTAACTGGCATTAGGTGGTATCTCAATGTGGTTTTGATTTGCATTTCTCTAATGACCAGTGATGATGAGCATTTTTTCATATGTTTATTGGCCTCATATCTGTCTTCTTTTGAAAAGTGTTCATATCCTTCACCCACTTTTGAATAGGTTTTTTTTTTTTTTTTTTTTTTTTTTTTTTTTTTTTTTTTTTTTTTTTTTTTTTTTTTTTTTTTTTTTTTTTTTTTTTTTTTTTTTTTTTT